>JBAMYA010049382.1:0-33446 GCA_037176975.1 Arrhamphus sclerolepis | reverse complement strand
TCTCCATGGGTAATTCCACAAAAGAGAGCGTTCATGTTTCAGAGTTTACACAGTAAATGCCATGTGGGAGAAATTTTTATAAATGATGACGCCCCGTTCTCCTTGAAGGCAGCATGGAACTGCGCCACAGCTGACAGAAACTGAAGAGAAGAAGAACGATACAGTTGCTGATCATGCATGTTTTTAATGTTGCAGACCACAGTTTTTTGCAAGTAGTTCAAAATTTAAACTGGTATTGTTGTTCATCTTTAGTGTAAACTTTACCTTCAAGCAGACGCCCCCCAAAAGAATGTCAGCGTCCCCCTTTTGAAAATATTGCAAGCGCCCCCTTTCATCCTCCCAATTCCCCCCAGGGGGCGGTACCGCCGCCGTTGAGAAACGCTAATCTAAATGGTTAACAACACAGAACTGCATTTTCTCTTCACATAGAATTTACGTTTCAGCTGGATACTGCTGGTGAAATTTCGTCCATATGTCCGTACATTTAAACTGGCAGGACTCCCAGTCTACTTTTTCTTGCGCTTTTGTAATCTAACATTATATTCAATAACAGCTCCACCTCAGGGCTTCCAACTAACACAATGAGTATTTTCAATAATAACCTTCGCTTCAATCAAACACAACCCTTTTCAATCAAAGAAAAGTGTTTGAATGCAAAAAAAGTATTAGAACACTGTTTTCTATTCGACTGAAAAAGTTTTCTTTGATTGAAGTGAAGTGTTTTTAATTGAAAATACTTTTTTGATTGAAGAAATCTTTTTTGTGTTTGGGCCATATTATGGGTAGGACATTTGTGTCTTTATTATTCAATTCCAATAAGTTGCTTCAATCAAAAAAGCAATATCTTAAATTTAAAAAAAAGTTCAAATGCTAAATTAAAATTGAAAAAAATATATATATGTTGATTTTTTTTCAGTTGAGGTGAAAAAAGTTTTGAATTTTTTTTGTTTGAAGTGAAAAAAGTTTAGAAATTTTTTATTTTATTTTGTTTACACAAACATCTCGCAGTGGGCAGATGCTTTCCCATTGGTCAGACATGTTTGAGTGACAAGTGTCTACGCTAACGACATCTTTCTGACAAGCAAGTCATGGTTGCCAGCGAGCCGAGGAGTAGTGATGGAGCAGAGGAGCTCCAGAAACCTACATCACTTACATCATCGCATCCAAGTGCACACTTCTTCGCTGGTGATCACCCCAGGTTGAGGGTTGATACCTGGTTAACCCCTGTCCCAGGTGGAAACCCAGGGATCGGTGGCATGGGGAGGCTGCCCAAGACAGAGGAGAGCACCCATGACGACTTCCCTAGACGCCCGCCTCATGAGGCGACCACTTTTTTCTTTGATTGAAAAAGATTTTTTTGATTGAAGCAAAGGTTTTTATTATTGAAAATATATATATTTTTTGATTGAGGCAACCTTTTTACTGATTGAATGATAAAGACACAAATCTACTTTTATAATTCTGCACTATGAAACACACCCTCGAGACCATCCAGCCTACAGAGATCAATGGACAAGCATACATAAAGATTGCTAGCATATTGAGATGCTATTAGTAAGGGTTTTCACACATTATGAATGCACAAACATTAATATCTAAGTGAGTGTTAGTCTTCAATTGTAGGTTTTAATCTTCCCATGGACACGTGGAATTTTGTTTTTATGCAATTAATTATGTTTCTAGATTAGAATTATTTTTAATTGATAAGTAATTGGAGTATTAATAAGTATTAATTATTCTTTCCGATTTGCTTTCAATTACTGCAAAATGATATCTTATATTTCTTCAGGGGAATATTGAATTTTTCAGATTACTTCTGTTGTAAATGATGACTTCAGTGGATGTTATTCCTTTGTTTTTACACAAATGGCTAAAATTGAAAAGGTCTTTTAGGTGAAATGGTATCGTACTACGTAAATATTCATCATCAAAATGTGAATAAATAACACCAATCTCCGAAGACAAGCAGTACATTTTAATTAGTGTGAATTATTCTGTAGAATTGTTTATTCTCTAGAATATTGCACAAAATAAATTATTTTACAAGGTATTATTAATTTGATTATTTTATCATTATTAGTATTATTATTATCATCATTATTATTATCATTTATGAAGTATTATACCAAGTGAATGATATGCTGGGAATGAAACACATTTTGAATAAAAGATATGTTTCTTGAAAAAAAATAAAAGAAAAGAAAGAAAACACAAACACTAGAACTGGAATCTGCAGTATATAAGTAATTATATACGTATACTATACTTTACATTCCAGTTCAAGATCTTTTTTGTTTCATATTGTTATTCTAATGAGGATGAATCGAGGAGTAATATATACATTCATGAACCTAACAGTGTGAGCCAAATAAAAGGGATTATTTCGCCTGACTAGTAATCTAGTAATTTGGCCAAGTAGTAATACAGCTGGTTATTCTATATATAGTTTTACAGGAAGGTTCAGGCTTACATAGGGCAGGTAGGACATAGGACACGCTGATGACCTTCCCAAGATGGTGGTGATATTAATGGAGGTGGATTGGAACCATGTAACATTTAGAATAGATATTTCTGGGGCAGCCTCCCTGGTTTCTGTGCTCACAGGAAGTTTGTATATATGCAAAGGCAGTGAGTACTTAGGTTATGGTAGCTCTATGACAGGACAGTGATGAGAACAAACCCCCCACCACCCCCACCCCCCAAACACATACGCACACACACATTAATTAATAAATGAATAGCAGTGGTTTCATGTTAAAGGTCAGTAATGACTAATCCATCCCCCCATATGTAATCGCTTCAAGAGTAAATTACACTCGCAGAACAATAATGAAATGTATATACAGCGTGCCTGGAAGTCTGGAAAAGTAATTTTTTTTTGAGAGAGAGAGAGAAAAACAGCTACAGAAAGATGACCACATTTTCATTGATGTTTGTAGTAGATAGGTTGTACAATTTGGGATGTATCAAGCAGCTGCCCGAGGACCATAACCCTGACAAAGTTGCCATTTTAATATTATTTTGAACAAAATATTCATTGTGATTCTTGTACCTTGTATAAATAAAGGCATAAATTAGTTATCTTCTCCCAACAATTGGTCTCCCGTGCATGAAATACACTATTCATCAAATGTGGATGTAAACACCTTAAAATTAAAGTGGAGAGTCAGCGTTTTAAAATTGGGTACTTTTTAATTTAAAAGCCAAAGTGCTGGAGTGCTGAGACACAACTGTGAAAAATGTGTCACTGTCCTAATACTTTCTGACTGCACCGTACAGCTCGACTATAAAAAGGAAAATACGACGAGCCCCACAGCCACCCAGAAAAAGCGAAGCACCACACAAATGTGATCAGTGGCTGTGTAAATATCTTTCCTTTGGGAAATTTGCATTTAGAGTGTAGGGTGTTTAGTTCAATCCACATTCACTTCCAGTCTATTGAGCAATGCAGCATGCTGATTGTAAATGATGCCAGTATCACATTAGTGACATCCATCAGGATTAAGTAATTAGCAGCAACGCAATGAAGCTACCCGCAGATGCTATTGACTCTAGCCCACCCAGCTTCTTGCTTCATCTGACAGTGAGGAAAGAGGTGAGGAGGATGCTTCGGTCTGGTTATCGAACAGTAGAAATACTAAAGGCTTATCTGTCTTTTCCCTTAGATAACTCCTACAATGAAAAATGTTGATAACAGCATTCCTGTGAGGAATCCTAAGTTGGATTTGAACACAAACAGTTGGAAAGCTGCAGAAAGCATTACAGGAAGGATAATATGTATTTTTTGTGAAAGATATGTCTTTTCTTTTCTTGGCATGTTAAAAGGACATGTTTTAGACTGCATAGGAGAAAATGTCAATTTTTGTTCTGAGATATACAATCCTATTTGTCATCCCAGACACTGCAGCAGAAGTATCATGTTTTGGGCCTGCTTATCATGCATTAGGGCCGTGACGTCCTGCCTTCATTCACTGAACAATTTCATTTGACAGAAAAGAATATAATGTTCATTGTAATGGTGTTTAGTCATGTCGACGATGACAGAATGAAAACAAGACTCATAGAGTCATAAAAAGAAGCTGGTGCTTAAAATCAAGTTTAATTCCCACTGTGCAAGACACATCAGCTCATACTGAAATTACCATAACACATCAAATCAAACTTTATTTCCATTACACTTTTCATACAAGGTAACAAGGTTTTACAAGGTAAAGACAAAATAAACAGAGTCGCTCCCACTCATCCACCCTTCATACCCACAAATAATAAACATGATCAAAGATAAAAATAGATAATGTGGAATAATGTGGCAGACACAGAAGAAACAGAGTTGGAATGTTATCACAGTATCACAGGGAGCCATCTGCATTAGGTGTCTGCCACACCCAGGAGCCTTGCTGCATGGCAGGAGGCCGAACCCCAACCGCAAACATCCACTGTAGGTCAGATGTATCTGTGAGGAGACCAATTTGCACCTAAGATTATTTGGGATCTTTAACAGGGCTGTCTCTGTATTGTGGTTCATCTTAAAACCAGATTGAAATCTCTCATCAGCATTATCCTTTGTGAAGGAAAAAAAGGAAGCAATTTATAGGGATGTACCAAAAAATTGATTCACATAAGAATTGCGATTCTCATTTAATTCAGAATTTATATAAAATTTCCCAAAAACATTTTTAAAAAATAGAAAAAGATCTCCTGCCTGTCCGCCTCCATTTTTCAACTACGTGGGACGTCCTGGTGTCACCACGCAGCTGGTTCTGGAAAGTTTGCATGTGCAGAAAGCACCAAAATAAAGAGGAAACTACAAAAATGGAGGAAAGAGAGATTAAACTGTTCCTGTCTTAAGTTGAAGGCAAACAGTTGAACTCAGTTTGTTTTTACCGAATGCCCAGAAAAACCGAGCTTGACATGAGCTTCACAGTGTGCAAGGTTTGCAAAATGAAGATTAAACATTTCGGGAACACCACAAATGCAGTCTCACATTACCAGGCATCACCTGGAGTTTAAGGACATGGAGCAGAGTAAGCCACCAGCAACAGACCAATGGACACTGCAGTGCTTCACCAAACCCTCTGCCAACTCCCAGCGGGCAAAAAAAATAACCAGGTCTATTGCCTGCTTCATCGCCAAACACTTAGGGCTTTACAGTGTGGTTGAGAATGAGGGGTTCATCTGCATGTTGCAGACAGCGGGGCCAAGGTACGCCATACCATCCGGTAAGTTTTTCAGTCAGACAAATGTGCCACAGCTTTACCAAAAGACTACAAGAAAAGTCACCACTGCCTTAATCAAAAAGACTAGAGTGGTGCTAACATGTGATGCATGAACATCAAGAGAAACTTAGTCTTTTGTGACATTCACTTCTCATGATGTAACTGATAAGTGACTGCTCGAATCCCATGTTTTGCAAACTCGTGTGATGCACGAAAGCAACACAGCCGTGAATGTTAATGTCATGTTTAACTCTGTTGCTGATGAATGGGAGCTGACTGTCATGGATCTGGTGATTGTGACTTATAATGCTGCCAACATGCTCGCCTCTACACAGATTGACAACTTGGCACACATTACATGTTTTGCCCATACTCTCAACCTGGCTACTCAACAAGCTCTGAAGCTAACTACGGTGTCACGACAACTTGAGAGGATCAGGGTAATCATCATTTTTTTCCACAGCTGCATCATCACAAATCATGAAGTGCAGGAGAAACAGAAACTTCTACAGTTACCGACTCAGAAACTGAAAACGGATGTCGCTACATGGATCCTTTGCACACCTATAGATTGAATCAGAGATTATTATGAATCAAATCATTTTGAATCGAATCATGGCCCCAAAAATCTGAATTGAATCGAATCGTGAGGTAGTAAAAGATTCCCATCCCTGGTAATTCAACTGAATAAAAACACGTCTCTCTAAAAATTTTGCTTAAAAATGGAAAGTTATATACTGGTCAACAGTTACTAAAAACATCAAGATTCAGATTGCTTTTCTTAAGAAGGACTCTTACCACTGCAATTTTATATGGAGTAAGGACCAGGACAAAACTGCTTCCTCAGGTAAAAATAGACCTTTGGTTTGATCCTGAAGTGGTCTACAAATTCTTCATATAGAAGACTTATTTGTACAAGGTCTGTTTATTAAAGTCAGGGTTCATTAGGTGGCTGATTGTGGAAAAGAGGATTAGGCCTTTAAATTGTTCTTGTAGAATAATTTATCAACAGTTTGTTTTTCCTCCATCTTCTTTCAGCTATCCTTCCATTTCTTTTCAATTGCCTAATTTTAACATTTCTCCGTGGTTGCATAGGCTTACTTTTTAGCTTTTTAATCTTTAGTGGAGCAACTGAGCCCAAGTTTGACTCAAGCTTTATTTTAAAATTGTCCATGATAAAATCACAGTAAGCAGGTGAAGTAACTAGAGGGTTCTTGTTGTAGACATCAATAAAATTTGGAGCCACATCTGGAGTCAGATAGCACTTCACAGTTCTCGCTGAGATCTCTCATTGCATAAAACCAATTATACTAAAAAACACACAGTAGTTGTCTGATACAACCAAGTTAAGAATATGCCATGGCTAAT
The DNA here is from genome assembly GCA_037176975.1 of Arrhamphus sclerolepis. NCBI lineage: Eukaryota > Metazoa > Chordata > Actinopteri > Beloniformes > Hemiramphidae > Arrhamphus > Arrhamphus sclerolepis. The sequence goes on along the minus strand of JBAMYA010049382.1, from coordinate 26,862 downwards.
GACAAGATCCAGAGTGTGTCCCTTATTGTGAGTCTGCTGCATGACATGGTGGTTAAAAATCAATAACTTGAGAGGTTCAATAATATCTTTATGGAGTTTGACTGCTCATGTATATGCACTTTAAAGGGAAGTTAAGGAAGTTTCTATTAATGATGAAAACTCAGAATTCATTGATAAAAGCTGCACACTTTTTAGGTGGCCTGTAAACTATGACATAAAATTGGAGGGCTGATAAAAACAAAAGGCATGATATTCAAAGGTGGTGAATTGATCAAATGAAAATTTGCTTAGCTGCAAGTGATGTAGAAGAAATTCATCCAACTCAACCATTCATCTTGTCCTTCCAAATAGAAAAGATAGAACTAAAATATGGTGGGGCGGCTTCACTGCTGGTGCAGCTGTGCCCAGTCATGTTTCTGTTAAAAGTAAAAAGCCTATCTTATTGTCTAACATCAAATCAGTAATAACAAAAGTTTTGTTCAACATGGAATGGACAAAAAAAAGTTCCATATTATTTTACTGGGTTAATGCTTTTCACTAGGTCCAGGGGGTGTAAGCAGCGTGGAACTGGTACTGGCACTAGCATGAACACCAGAGTGATGATATGCTACTTCACATGCTGGGTGCATTCACGTGGTGGTGGTAGAAGCTGCATGGGGGCACAAGGTGATGGAGGAGATGGGCAATGAGGCTGAGATTCACCCACTGTGGGGAGGAGAGGGAAATCCCGCAGGTGAGGATGTCAAACTTAGTATCAAGCTTGATGTTAGAGTACAGAGCCTAGTAGGACCTCTGCTCTCCACTGTCATGGATACCAACCACAATCCAGGGACCCTGGTGCTTTGGTTCAGCTTCAAGTCGTGTCCAGGTGTTGCGTGCAGGTAGAGGGTCTGCAGTGAGGGAGCCTGGAGAGACCATCGGCGGTGTTAGAGACGCTGCCCCAGTGAGGATGTCATTCCAATGAAGCTGTTGCCCCAAGCAAGGAAAGACCGGTGGCAGGAGTGCAGACACTGCATTGAGAATTCCAGCGTTGGGAAAAGGGGCAAAGCTATAAGACACTTGTGGATGGGTAACATTGGTGCCTCTGCACCAAAAATAATGGAGCCCATCAGCTTCATAGGTCTTGTGGTGTTTGCGAATTCCAGTTCTGCGACCTTGACATTCAAAGCAGAACAGTTGGAGTATCCAGGGTGAGAGGTAAATGATTCCTTTTAAGATGAATCCTTTAAAGCCTCAGAGAAAAGGCTTTATGAGACACTGTGTTAGCAGTATTTCTAATAAGGGCTAGCTTAGCTAAATTTCCTGCCAAGTTGTTACCTCACTTGCAGTCAGAGAGAGGTCCAAAGTTATATCATGTTTCATTTTCAGTCCATCAGCTACTGGTTCAAAAATGTCTACAGTGCAACTGAACAATAAATAAATAACCCCCCCTGAACATCATTACAACTTAGAATGGTCTATTGTCTTTTTTTTCCTCTGTATAAATAAAGTTCTGTGGAGCTGAAAACAAAACTTCAGAAATAAAATATAGACTATTAACCACAAATTTGAAATTAGAAAAATCTATTCTTGCATGAAAAAACCTTAAGTTTACATCAGTTGCACAACAACAAAGAAGTAACTCATTTGTTAAGCTTTCTCCTCCATCATTACATCTGCTTTTTGATGTAAAATGTTGGTGAGAATGAAGGCCAAAATCCCAGGTGAAACAAAATTGTGGGAATATGTCCAGAGGATGGTCCCCAACAATGAACTGCTAAGTGAATACCTGAAGAAGAAACCCCATGTGGAAGAGGATTATGCACCATCATGGAGGGACAAATCCTTACACAGGATGTACCATCGACAGATAGAGGGAGTGGCTGATATTGAGAAATCCTACCATTTGCAAAAAAAAGGGTGGTCTGAAGGACATCACAGAGACACTAATCATGGCAGCACAAGAACAGGCCCTGAATACAAGAGCAATAGAAGCTGGGGTCCATCACACCAGACAGCATCCCAGGTTCAGACTATGGAAATAATCCAACTCATTATAGCAGGGTGTAAGATGCAGGGACGTACAGCAAACTTGGAACGCCATAACCTAGTAGCAGGAATAGTGTACAGGAACATCTGTACCAAGTATGAACTGGAAGTCCTGAAATTCAAATGGGAGACACCCCAAGGGTTGTGGGTAATGAAAGAGCTAAGATCCTATGGGACTTCCCAATCCAGACTGATAAACTGGTGATGGCCAATCACCCGGATATTGTGGAGGTGGACAAACTCCAGAAACAGACAATAGTGATAGATGTAGAAATCCCAAGTGACAGTAACTGTAACCGATGTGGTTCTGCAATAGACTGTAGGTAATTTTAAAATCAAGAGTGAATTAAAACCAGACAGAACATTTAAATATTACAATCAAAATAAAATAGATAAAAACAGATGAAGCTTAAAAACATAAAATTGCTAAAAAAAACAAAAACAAAACAATGAATGTCCATAGGGTCATCCCAATACCGTCATGCCCTGTCCTTTGTCCTGTTCTGCTCCATGGAGGGCAGTAGCATCTGTAGCACCTTCTGCAGTTCCCAGTCATGGATCTCCTGCAGCTCCTCCTCGTGGTCCTGTCAATTCTAGTTAATACCACCAAGAGCCAGTATTGTGGACACACACAGCCCCCAATCAACCCTTGCTTGCTGGCCCGCCCATACCTGCCCTACGAAATGTTGCGCTTCAGGCTCTGGTGATTCTGCTGCTTTGGCTGTGTGTTCCTCTGGTTATGGCAGAGCTGCAGCATGCCGCACCTGTTGCTTGGTCATTGATTGCACTGGGTTGGTGTTGGTTTCAAGGCAGTGGGAAATTGAAACTCTGCATGCAATGCCACTACACAATAAAAGCAACAATGAAAACACAGCAACCATAAAATAATAAAACATACTAAAAACATGCAGCAAGATAAAACACAAATAAAAGCTCCCATCAAAACCTAACCCTGTCACATAACATCAGGACAAAAGGAACACAGGAAGCTCCAGAGACACCAAGGGTTGACAGAGGAGATAGAGAAGATGTGGAAGGTGAAGGCCAGAGTAGTGCCAGTGGTGATTGGAGCACTCAGGGCTGTTACCTCCAAACTGGGAGAGTGGCTCCTGCAGATCCTGGGAACAACATCAGAGATCTCTGTCCAGAAGAGAGCAGTCCAAGGAACAGCTGAGATCCTACACAGAACCCTCAGGCTCCCAGGCCTCTGTTACAGGACCCAAGCTTTTAAGGTGGAACCATCCAGGAGGATGAGGAAGAATTATTATTATTTTTTTTATATTTACACATAAACTCTTCCCTTGTGTTGTGCATAGGCACACACTTTGATTAATATATTTTCACTTTAATTTATTGTATTGTCGGTAATTAAAGTACAATAAAAACAATGTATCAGTTGTGTACAGCAACAAATTTGTCACTACAACAGAACATATGGCATTCAGTTTTCTAATTATTCTGTACCTTAAAATAATCTTTGCTCTATGCACACAAACATACTCATTTCCTATAATGAAACCATGTGTTTTGATGAAACAGATGTGAATGCTCAGACACTGCATGCGTGATGCCATATGTCTTAAACATTGTACTTAAATGTAGCAGTTTCATCAAACTGAATCTTGTGGTGCCATTAAACACTTGTGAAACAAACAAAAGAAGGATGGAGGGAAATTTTAAGCAAGTAAACATATTATTGGGATTCATTTATAAGTGAATCTTTAAGACAAGTATAAAAGTTGGTCAACTAATTGTGAGCAAATTATCTTAACAACTGTTGTATGATGCTGTAACACGTTGTACACATTCCTGTCCTCCAAAATAGGTTCTCCTGTGTTGAACTTATCAAGTATTCTACCAAATACACAAGTCCACATGCCTATAATGGTGGAATGGTTCCAGCACAGCAACATCTGCAGTAAATAGCTGCTCTGGAAATGTGCTCTCACCACTCAATTTTTCTAATGTTCAATAATCATGTACAAAGAAATGAAGATGGTATTTTTAATTTCTTACCATCTCCAATGATCCATAATTCATACAAATAAAATCTAGGGTATTACACATTTACAATTATTCAATGCTACACTGTGATGAAGTTCAGAACAACATGTTGGATAATAAACTCATTCCAGCTCCAAGTAAAAAAGCAAAAAAAAGAGCCAGGTTTAGTGAAAGAACAACAAAAGCAAAATAACATCACTTAATCACAAAGCACTCACAGTATAACAAACATTAATCAGAGGCTGGTATCCAATGGATACTACGACTCTTTTGAGCTGAAACAACATTCATCAATATCTTGCAGGAATGAATTTGAACTTTCATCAGGTATGCATTCTGAATTCAGGAAGAGAGTAAAGTTCACAAACAAACAATAACAATAACGGAAATCTGCTGCTTTGAATCAATCTAAACATGAACTAATTTGCAATATGTGACCCATTGAGGAAATTAGTGGTTACGTTGCATGTATGGTTTACTAGAGAAGATATAGGTGACATCTGACACTTATTTTAGTCCTTTTGTTTTATTAAAAACAACAGGGCTTAAAATAGTTTGTCCACTTTAAAACCTTTGAAATGAATGAATGAATCAAGACTATAAGGTTTAATAACATAATAATGTCTGTATTGAGATTTTTCATATATTGTTTCTTAAAAAGAACGTTTCTTCTCTTTTTGCTTAAATAAAAATGATAGATTTAAAAAATACATTTGAGTGTATCTTCAAGGATAATGGCTTCTGGTATTGGAAAATTGAAACAAAAACAAAACACCTCTTCCTAACTTTCAAAGTTTGACGTTCAATGACTGGATGTTTTTCTTGGTCAAACTATATAGCAATAGAAACATCATAAACAACGCTCACTGGACTCCTTGACTCTTACTGGTTTAGAGTCCTGAGCTGCTGGATGGCTCAGTATGGAGTCCATGGTCCAACTCGTAGCCTTAGAGGTCAAGGGGGAATCAGACTGGTTTGAGTTGAAAGATAGACCACACTCAAATAACTACTCGTCGCAATGAAAATATGCAGAATACCATCTCTGGAAGCGGCTGCTACAGTAGCAGAGGACCACACTGGCGGCCAGTCCAGTTAGCTAAGAACAGTGGACCGAGTTTAAAATTTGTCCAGACTCACTAAAATTGGATAATAGAGCATTGTTTAAACACCACAGCCTACCTGAGCATTGATGCTGACCATGTCAATCCCTTCATGACCACAGCATACCCATCTTTTGATGACTAATTCAAGCAAGACAATGCACCATGTCACAAAGCTCAAATCATCACAAACTGTTTTGTTTTTTCCTGGACGTGAGAAAAAGTGCAATGTACTCCAAAGTACCCCACAGTCACTAGATCTTATTCCAGTAGAGCACCTTTGAGATTTGCATCATGGATGTGCAGCAGACGCAACTGCAGCTAAAATTCTATTCAACATGGATCAAAATCTCTGAGGAATGTTTCCAACATCACAAGGAATTAAGGTAGTTCTGAAGGTAAAAGTGGGTCCAACCTGGCATTCAGAAGATGTACCTAATCAAGTGGCTGCGGAGTGTAAAGAAATATGGTGCCACTCAAATGGCAGCCTGTTGCAGTGGCTATGCCAAATTCTGTCTTTCTTCATCATCTTTTTTCAATGAAGTGTTTTTTTTTTAAACATTTTTCCATACTGTTATGGATGCTGTTCCACCTGGAGAATTTCTACTGGTTATTCACACACTTTTTAACATTTGTTATGAGTAGCCAATAGACAATTGAAATTTGTTCACATGTTACAGGAGCAGATTAGCATTCGTAAGCCCAGCTGATGATCAGAAAAAGACCTCAAATACATTTGCGTTGAAGAGGAGACGTAAAAAGAGATGTTGAGCACAAGCAAAGATGGAGAGCAGAGAGTAATTTAACCCTTCAGATTTCAAGCAGAACATAAATCATTAAACTTAAATTAAATTTCTTCTTAAATTAAAATCAAACTTCTTACATGTCTCTGCAATCTCCTGAAATTCTTAACTTCTATTTGTATTGCATTTATATGTCTTTTTTCTTACGTGCATTAAATAAAAATAAGTCCAGTGTTTTCCAGCATGCTTTAACACAAGAGGAATGCAGCCAGCCCCAGTTGGAGTCTATTGATGTCCCGACATCGCAGATGTACTATAATGACTGCACACACAGATACACGCAGCATGTTCACGTTAGTGGCCAGAAGCGCTCCCCCTCTCATCGCTCTCCACCACCTGACTTTCCGTCTATTTTTCTCTCACTTACTCATACACCTCATTCCAAGCTCCTGTTTCCCTGCAGTGCTTCAAGTGGCCTGCTGTCACTCTTCCTCTACTACAGTGCAGCAGTCTCTTTTCCTGCTTTGCCCCGCAGCACAGAGAGGCAGGCCTCTCATTCTTGCATGTCAGAGGGGGTGAGAATAAAGGCGCTGGGGTGGTAATGGAACCAAAGAAACCAACTCTGACTCTACGGATGACAAGAGCACAAATGACCAGTGCAAGACTCTCCCTGGGGCCAACACTGAAGCTTTTATACGGTGCACGTATTTTTTTATTTTTTTAACTTTTAGTGCAAGATGTTTTGATATTTGTGTGTCTAAAAAGGACTCTTTTCCTTTGACAGAATACAAAATGGAAGTTTTGCACTGGAGCTGAGAGCTGCAAATGAGGGAAAAACTAAAAAAAACTAAAAGTTCTCCTGTCATATTTCAGCTGTAATTTACATAAGTATTGGATTACTCTGTCTTCAATATAACATTTTAATTCAACTCTTTTCTTTGTTATGAAATGAGTTTGAGAGACTATTACCACTAATGACCATGAAATCCCAGTGATATTTGATTCTGTGACAGGAGCGCAGAATGTGATCTTTATATATCGAATGAAAACAATAGCAGAAACCTTCCAACTGTAGTTTCCAGGACTTGCTGATATAGTGGCCACTTGCTGTATTGACCACTGCATCAGACATAGCAACTACAGTCATACACAGTTATGGAGCCCATGGATGTGGGTTGACTGAAAGAGTTTAAAAGATCCATGAGGGAAAAACCATGTCAAATAAGGCCAGTTTTAGGAGAGTCAAACAGATTTGTGGTCAGTTTATATACAGTCTTTAACTGCATGGTGTTTCCTCTTAAAAACCTTGATGCCCAACTCTTTTTATGCCCTTCTTCATGTCTACTTTAGCACATTAGTTTATGCAGTCAAGATGTAAATATATGTGCAAAGACGTTTTCAAATGACTATGTTAGAAGAGCCTGTCAAAGAGGAGGTTTGTAAATCCTGCACCCACCCATTTGTAAATTGCACATGTGACAAGACATAACTCCCAAACTGCATGGCTGCATATGCACTCAGACTGCAGACAAGATAAGAAAACGTGTTTGGTGTCTGTAATGGTAGTAGCAGGTGGATTTAACCCATACTCAAAAACCTAGTAAACCAGTTTGTTACATTGGTGCATACTGACAAAGCACAAATCCTACTGTTTAACTGTAAAGCGTCTTTGGATGAATACCATTCAGCTCAGTGGGTTTGGATATTTGATATATTCAAATCACATGTTTAAATTTACATCACAAGTTAAGTCATCAATTTCTGGCCAAAAGGGCTGATTTTTGGTAGCATGCCATCTGCCTTGCACATAGAAATAAAGAAGACTGGCACTGACTTTAAATGAAGCAACACGGCAAAGAGACAAGACTGCAGCAGATGCAGGTGCAAACATGAGCACCATGTCATGAAATTAATAAAGGAGGTAGAGACACATTGTAAAAGCACTCATAAGATGCTGCAACAGCTGTATGAGCAGGGGGATGCAATAGCTCTGGCAACCCTGACCGTGGCCTGATTGACTTCCACGGAATATGAAGGAACAGTCAAGTGACTAAGGATACTTTCATCATTTCAGGGGGCCACAGTTGGGCTCTCTCAAGAACAAAGAGTGTCAGGTTTGAAAAATAATCCCACTGATTGGTACGCTTGATGAAATGAAAGCTCAGACCACAAATGTAACTGAAAAACTGTCTGGAGTCAAGACCACGAGCATCTGTTCTCTTACAACTTGACTGGGTCTGAGGTCTAGAACACTTGGCTTTCACAATCCAGCAAACATTGATGCAGCTGTAACCTGAGCGGGTGATGTAGAAACTCTGAGTATGTTGAACTGGAACTTGGGGAAACTGAGTTTACAGTTTCACAAAGCGAGGTTACCGAACTTTGAGCCACAGGCTTCAGTTGAGCCGGTTTCAGAAACTGAGCTAATTCGTACTGAGACTCTGTTACCATGGCAACTGACTCTCGGAAGCAGTTTTACTTCTACATACTCCAAGTAGTAACTGTTCTGTCTCCTCCCCTTCATGAAGCTGAAAGGGGTTACATTTAATCAAAAAAGAAAAAAAATAGATCATATAATGATAATTTTTGCGACGTCTGAATGATGACATGTCACATTTGCGTCAGAGACGTATATAAAGGATCTGAACAGATAGTTTAATAGTTTAATGTGGTCAAACCGGCCATCACTTGTACTCATTACACCCTGATGATTTTTTTTTTATTAGTTTGCAAAAAATAAACAGCTATGATCTTATTATTCTCATGCATCACAGATATCACCCACAGTATGGCCATTGTGATGGATGCTCTTACCATCACCACATAGTGTTAGTATTGTTTTTTTTTTTTGTTTTTTTTTCCCATTTACATTATTAGTGAAAGATGACTTTATACATAAATTAAGTTTCAGTTGTTCTGTTTAGACATATATTTTTTAATGGGTGCACACTTTGGTTAATATTTGTCTGAATGGTTTTACTTACATTTGTTCTTTTCTTTGAGATTTGGTAAACCCAGACCAGCTGGAGGTGGAGGCCCGGGTATGGGATTAGAATACTGCCATAAATCTTGCACGCGGATTGAGACTCGCACGCGTGCAAATCACACATCCACGCCCGTATTTTCTTCACCTACATTATTATTCCGGGGGCAGAGTTACAGGATGAAAAAAAAGCTTGCGAATGCCTGGAAAAGCGCTCGGGGGAAGAAAATACGTGCACGGATGTGTGATTTGCGCGTGCGTGAGATTTATGGCAGTATTCTAATACCATACCCAGGACATACCATTTTCCAGAAGATTGAAGTCAGGGGGATAATATATATAATATTTATTTATTATTTCTGCTAAGCTAAAGATAATTTGCTTTATTTGTTTTGTTGCTTTAGCCACTTTTACAATTTTTGTTCTTTTGTTGTGTTGTGCCTCCATGTGGCAGGTCTGGGTTGCTCCACCTCTGTTTAGACAGCCTTTGTTCTTTGTCTGGAGGTCAGTTTGAGTTTGTTTGTTTAGTTGACCTCAGTTGAGTTGGGCCCAACCCATGTTGTTTATCATTTGATTTGTTTGCACTGGAGTTTGACCCTTTGAAAAAAAAATAATTTAATAATGCCAAAAAGTAATTAACAACTTTTGAGCCCCATTTGTCCTCATTTGAGTTTGGTACCTCACATCCATACTTCACAAGAAACACCTTGGATTATTAATTTAATTAATGATTTGCAAATATCAATTTTCTTAATGATGATGGAAATCCAGAACACACTATTATATTTCATTAGAAAAGTGCTCCGACTCATAAGCACTCTCCCCCTGTTTTTCTTTTTTTCCTCTTTTCATTTGCCACAAAGTCACTGGATAATCAACAAGGGTTAGAAAGTTGATTCCAAAGTTCAAAGTCCAACTTATGTGAGTAAAGAAATGTCCCTTTAGGATTTACCAGGGTGCCTAAATGTATTGACTGGATAGATTCATCTGAGCTCCTTGAATGGTCTTTTTTTTTCCATTCTTCTGAAATGTTTTAAAAGTGAATCCAACCAAGGCTGTTATGTTTGAGTTATATGTCTAAAATACGTTTTATACATCATCTTCAGCTGGTCAAAGTTTGTTTTTTGTTTTTTTCATGCAAGCAAGATTTCTCCTGCCACTAATTCTTCTAATTACACATTTACTCTGTAATTTCTTCTGCAGTCATCTTAATGCAGAAAGTGACATGACTCCAATAAAATCTCTAATTCAATAAAGAAGAAGAGGAGGATCTCTTCTGTTTACTGGCGTTGCCATGGTGAATCATGATATTGCAGCTCCATTATAGTCACAGTAATTCAGAGTCAACATGCTCAGAGTTAACTGAACCAACTTTGAACACCTGTTCTGAAAACCACAAACTCAGTTTTTTGAGAGTTTGGTGAACCTCCTTTTTGAAATGGACCCCTGAAGTCAAAGCACGTTGCCTTAATCCAAAATGCACCCCATCATGTAAAACCATCACCACATTGAGAAACGACATTGTCCTCTGGCCAGATCACAAGAACCCTTGGGTTACTGGATAGTGAACACATCCCTATACGTAAACTTCTTTAATACAGCCGAACAGTTCTTAGCAACACCAGCATCATCTGTTCCATGTGAAAGTCTTCTCCAAAGCTGGGGAAGTTTGTTTACAAAAAAAGAGATGTTGACATCTACTATTATTTTTTAAGAAAAATGCCTCAGTTAAGAGCACACACAGAATACTACAATCACAACCACAATGATGATGATGATGATAATAAACAATATAATAAAGTTAGATTCCAGCTTCAGCAAAAAGCATCAGCATCATCTTTGGAAGGTCATACAACAACCACTGTACCAGCAGATGTCACCCATGTGTTCAAGTTGTGAAACAATTTTAAACACAGTGGTCTAAAAGGGTTCCATGCGCCATAAAGCCTTGTTTGACCATCGCTACTAGCAACCAGCCCAGAGAGAATGCAGAAGGCAGAAACTATTCAACAGGCAGGGTCACAATATAAGTGAGTGACACGAGGTGCAACCACAGTCCCACGAGCACGGCTACTGTGTATGCTGAGGAGGAGTAATCAGTTACAGGTGTGGGTAATCAGTGCAGCCATAGCAACAAGCATTCAGCCAACATGGAGGGAGAGGAGGCAGCTCTGGTGGAAGAGAACAGAGTGAAGACAGAAAGAAAATAAGACTGTATGCGGATGAAGTTGGAGAAGGAAAAGGAAGCAGAGCTTAGGTAGTGGTCCGGTACGCGGCACATTTACAAAACAGATGAGGGTGAACTAAACAGTTGCAAAGATAAAAACAAACAAACAAACAATAAAAAAAACATTTTTGATAACAGGGGCCTGTACTACGAAGTGGGGTTAACTTACCCAGAGTTAACCTGCAAACCCGGGGTTGACAAAACCACGCTATCTCAGTACTACGAAACGTGGCTTACTCAGTACTACAAAGGTGGTTTATGAAGTGTTCACGTAAAAGTGCATGTTGCCGCGCGCGTTACCGTTTTCAATGATGGCGCGATCATCTTATTTCACCGAAGAAGCTGCATTATCATAATGCGGAGCTTTGATGAACTGAAATTAATGTTATGGAGGGAAATCAAACACATCAGCCGCTAATAAAGCAAAGCATGTTTTTGGAAATGAATTGCTAATCGGGTAAATGCGTTAGTAAGGGCTTTTTTCCCTCAATACATTCTTTAAATCTGTGCTACAGACGATTATTAACCTGTGGAATGTCTGGGGTGATTTTCCTCCATTCAGTTAATAATGAGTAGATGCAACATACCGGAGGGCGTAGCTAAGGTGACTATAGTCTGAAAACCCCAAAACACAAAGTAGCTTTATGAACCATGCATTTATATAAAACAGTAGCCTAAGTGTCTGGCTGAGAAAAAAAAAGGAAAACATATCAACTGATGGGTTCAAATTTGCGATCTACTACATCAGTGGTCACCAATTTAACCATTGTACCACACTGCTGTTGGAAGTAGAAGCGGTTTGTATCATATATAGATACTGGATGTCACACAACTCCTATTTAGCTAATTGTAAGACAAATAGTCAGAATAATTCATTCTTTTCTTAACTGGGCTAATCTACATCAGAATGTATAAGTCCCCCTCCCCCGTGGATGCCCTGGACAGGGCGTAAAAAGTGGACAAGTGGCAAAAGAGGACGTTTGATCACACTAGACATACCTACATGTACAGTTAATTAATTCCTAAATGGTCTACCTTGAATGTATGATTGTTAGACTATATAACCGACTGCTTCATTATTTTTATTATGCACATGGTCCAGTCTTTTCCACACCTCAGACTTTGCTTTTATTGCCGGTGCAAAAGTTTCAGTGTGCCGGAGCGTCTTTCTCCATTTTGCGCTGCGTCTTGCTGAGGTTGGTTTGCAAGCCCGAACTCGGCCCAACCCGTGCAATATGATTGAAATTAAGCATGTTTGGGCAAAGATCTTAAGCTCTACCCCTCACATTTTGTGCCCTAATGTCACACGGATCATCCAGGTACAATGGCATCGTCTTGGGAGAGATTGTTGATTTAGGGGCGGTACTGGAGTGGTTAAGCGGAAACCTTGAGTTAACCAAGAACATAACCTGCTCGGACCAGGTTTGAGATGTGGAGTAAATTACCATGGCAGCATTCCTTGATCTAAACCTATCCACCTTTCGTAGAACAGGTTAATCTGGAAGTTACTCCTCACATGATGAAGTTACTCTCGAAGTTATCCCAATAAGCCGGTTAAATCCGCTTCGTAGTACGAGCCCCTGGACTTCAGTGACAAAACATGACGTATGTACCTAGGTTACTATGGTAACAGAAACTCTAACAGAGGTGTTCATTTTAGTAAAGACTTTGTCCTGACTAGTGTTTGAGTTGAAGAACGATAAAGTTTCTTATCACGTTCTGCTTCGCATGTTATGATCTCATTGTTTACTTTTTATGAGTTTCCATCTGAAACTTAATGCTGATTCATTTCTTGTGGAGTATGTACAGGCTGTAAGACTCTAAAATGTAGGTAATTTGCAGTGGAATTTTTTTACAAATCACAAATTCACATTGGATTTATATTACACACAATTGTTACATAATACCACACGTCCCAGGCTGTACTTGTCCACTGAAAATAGGGTCTAATTATTTTGTGACTTTTCAATAATTGTACTGTACTTCAAAGAATTATCACTTACCTTTTTGTAGGCAGATGTACACTTGTGATTTGCATAGGTAATATGATCCTTGCAGAAAATCTCTTGACAGGCATCACATCTCATGGGAAGAAAATCTGTATTGTCAAACAAGTACAGTCAGTCAGGTTTTTAAAGGAAAAAGGGGGTTAAACACAATTACTTAACTGAACCTTCATTTTTTAAGTTTGATTATTTCTTTGTTGTAAGAATGTGTCTTGGCAATAAAATCTTTGTCTGTTGGAAAGCCTGATTATTTTCCTTTTTAAAAGGAGCCACATTTATAAGAAACAGGCATTTGTGGGTTGAGCAGCAGAACTGAGTATGTGGATAGTACCCATGAAAGATTGTCCAAATCTTCTCTGTCAAACAGCATTTTTTTTGGACCTTGTTTGGTGGATTGAAGTCTGAAGAAACAAGACATATTGACCATTTAAAATTATTAATTTAACAAACAGGAGCCTCAGTAGCGTGTGGAAGAACCATACACTGCCACAATGGCCTGGCAGCTCCTCACACTGACATCCCATTCTTCAATCAGTATTTGTTATAAGTCAGCCCTCAGTATTTGTGTTGATCAGTCTGGCACAAATGCCCAAGCTGATCCCAGAAATGTTCAGTGGGGCTGAAGGTCAGGACTGCTAGAAGGCCAGTCCATCCCCTTCACTCCCAAATTCTGGAAGCAGTCTCTGATAAACCCATCTCTATGCGGGCGAGTGATGTCATGTTGGAGGATAGAATTTGGTCACTGTCTGTAGAGATATGGGATTGCCACTGGCTGTAAAATGTTATTTCTATCACTTGCATTGAGACTGCCTCCAGTGATGACAAGCTTCATTTTTCCATTTAGGGAGATGCCACCCCACACCATTACACCTGCTCTATTAGTGCAGCAAGCACTAAAGCGTTCTCTGCGTTTTTTTCACATTTTGACCAAGTGCTGTAGGCAGAACCTCGACTCATCGCTGAACATAATGTTCATTCGCTTGACTGGTGCAGCTGCAATTCAGAGCCTAATGTATTGCTAATCAACAACCAATATCTGAGAGCCAAAACCCAGAATCCATAACCAGGAAATCAAAGTCTGTAAACAAGTTCAATCATCATTCTCGGTTAGCCTTTTCCTTGATTGCTATCAGCAGTTGCACTTTTCGCAGTTGCACTTTTTTTGTGAGATTGCAATTCTGAAAGAGAGTCAAATCAAAGCCACATCAATCAACAGCAGGGGAGGCGGGGCTTAGCTGAGGTCTAGTAGCTCAATGGCTGCTGAATGACTCAGCACATCAGAGCACCAAACTTCTGTTGATAAATATGTGTTGCCAACTTAGCAACATTCATCAACATTCATCACAATATTTAGTGAGTATTCACACCTGTCTAATGACTCTTTCTTAAATTTATTTTCGTTAAAGCAACAAGTGTCTACAAATCTAGTGACTTGGACCTTTGAGAACTGACGAAAGCACATAATGTTACTCTAGTTAACAATCAGTGGGAGCTGCAGCAAGCTCTTCCCATGCAAAAGCAGTCATATTTAGGGTTTTGATACACAGTACATTAGGCTCTAATTTAAAGCCATAGATTAGCCCCTGACTGTCAGCACTGTGGGTACCAGAAGCTCAAAACAAGCATCAATAGCAATAGCGAAAAGCAATACAAAACAAACAAACAAACAAAAAAAGACATTTGGCATCATGGGTGCATCCCAAATCTTAAGCCTTTCTGTTCATCCCTTACAAATGTGACACAGACTTCCTTACTTTTTGCATATACTTAGTTTACACACACTCACCTAATTGTTTGCAGGTCTTCTCAGAGCAGTGCTCTCCCAAATCTGGAAACTCCATGTCTGACAACTATCTTGTACAGCTGATAGTCCCCTTGATTTCTTTACTTTTTTTTCCTCACAACCTGGAGGAGAATAAAACATGTGTTGAGCACAGATGGATGCTATAACACAGAGGAGTGACACATCAGAGTTGACACTACGAGCTCTGAGTCATATAAAGACCTACGATGAGTCTGCTTTATTTACCAGCCAGCTAAGCTAACTAACTAACACGATTAGTTACAGCAGTTCTGTTACGTAAGCAACAACTGCCCCAACTGAACAGGATCATAATCGAGCAGAGAAGAGACTATAACAAATTAATGTAACAGTAATAATGAGCTCAGTCGCCATCAGCTTGATATTAACACGTTAATTAAGGAGATTCAGAAATAGCAACATCTGAGCTTCTGAGGAAGAACTTCTCCCTGACACTTTAATTACAGGTGGGACAGAAATATATGTACTTCACTCCATCTATTTCTAAGTCTCTAGAATAAACATCAAAATATCTGAACTTCCGACTAGTTTTGTTCTTAAAATTTTGAGATAACAGTTTGCTTAGCAATGCTAGCGAGATGAATCAGCTAACTTCAGGCTTTCCTTCATTTATACTCACCAAATCCGGTCTCCTTGTTCGCTGTTGTGTTCTACAACTAAGAATAATGTTATCTCAAATTATCTATGCGAATTTTGAGCTTTAATTTTGATACTTCAGATTGTTGGCTACCTACAAACCACGGAGTACCGCTGTTCTTCTGTTAGCCGCAGATATCCTCTCTGTTTATGGCCGGACGCACGTTTACGTCAGAAATAAACGTCATCACGGCAGGTGTGGCTTTAAAGACGTTCAGTGGAAATTTCAGGTAAATTCTAGAAAACTCAAGATTTTTTTTTCTTTCTTCACATTAACCAACATATGATTGTGGTTTTAATGGTCAGAGTGAAGATTTTTCAGAGTAAACAATATGTAACTAAACTGCTGATTAAAAAAAAGAAAATCTACATAAAATAATGTCCATTTGATATAACAGTTGTCAAAACAAAATTACTATTACCCATTTAATCTCAACTTCTGGAAGCTCCAGAGGCTTTTTTTTTTTGGCTTTGGGTAGGAAATGCAATTGCTAAAATAATATATGTTTTCTCCTCTAAATTGTATTAATGTCATGTAACTAGTGTGAATGGTCACATGACCAGCTTAAAGACAATCACATAGGCTACTTACAACTAGAAAATTTATGAAGAAATTTCAAGTATCTGCCCATTTGATTCTGTACTGACATCAGAAAGACATGATTTAGCAAACTTTTGATAACGATTTTACAGTAAAAAGTTACTATTTTTTGTCAAAACTCATGATTATTGTAAAAAAAAAAAGAAGAAAAAGAATTGTGATCAAATCATGCAGCTTATATGAATTTGAGGACAAAAAATATTGAAATTATAGAAGAAAACAGCAATTTTACAACTTGTAATTTATGTTAAAATGTTTCAAAAAGTTGATATTTTCCATGAAAAAAAAAGTAATTTTGAGTTCAAAAGCCACAATCTTGTGACATCTGTGATTGTACAATAAAAGTCTTGGTGGTTGGGAAAAAAAAGTCTAATTTTGTTTGACAAAGGTCACAACTTTTGTGAAATTTGATATTGCATGACAAAATTCATTTTCTTGTGAAAAATAAGTCACATTGCAAAGTTGGGTATTTTACAGTTTTTTTAATGAAAAAATTACTATTTGAGAAAAAAATGTGATTTTAGTACAAAAGCCTCAATTTTATGATAAAAGATCGAAATTTTGACGAAATTTCAACTTTTATGGCAAAAAATTATTACTTTTTCTTTGTTTTTGTATTTTTATGTCCAAGTCCAGGAACTAGCATGAAATCTGACAACATAGCTGGTTGAGAAAGTAAAGAATAACTGGCCCTTTAAGGGTAACCATGGTGATGATATGGCCCAGGATAAAATCAACTTTGACACCCTTGTTATAAATGGTTTGTTATCATAACAGATGAATTAATGACAGTTTTTCTTTTAAAGCCCAGGAAGCAAAATGTTCAATGAAGTTCACCATTGAAAGTGTTGACTGGGATGCCCTCTAGTGGTCAAAGTGGAGAAGTGCAACACATGAAGTTGCACCAATCTGTCAAAGGAAACCTCACGTTAGGGAAATAGGACAACAGGAAACGAACAATCAAATAAAAATACATACATAGATTTAAATAGCAAAATATATGACAGTATAGTTGCTGAAAATGAAAACAATTTAACTATTTAAAATCATTCTCAGTCTGTCTGTCATGCAAACTTTGGACTAATAATTTCATTCATTTATTGTATTTTTTCTATTTTATTTTATTTTTTTTATTATTCCTGCACTGTGCAAGTTCTTTCTACTAGATGTTGTTTCCTTGGCTTTTTATTTTATTTTTTTTACTTGACTCCAAGAGAGCCATGCACAGTAATTTCCCAGACAAACATCTTGAACCTTAATTGAACTGTCCTCATCAAGTCATTCTACAGAAACACAACAGTAAGTTTTGTTATGTTATGCCTTCCAATAATAAATTTGAAATACAACTATTTTGTATTTATATGAATAAGGCATGGAGAACATCTTGGCCTTTACGTGTCAAACAAAAAGGTGACGTTTATCTCACTAGGATTTTCATTGAAAATGTATATTACTCTTTTAGGACCAGTAACCAGGTAGCAGCTAATTGCACTTAGTGAGATACTTATATCTTAATTATTGTTGTCCTAATAACTTTCTGCTACTTCTCTTCAACTGAAACAACATATTAGACTCATATGAGTCTCTATATCTTACAAAACCCACTAGCATTTCCCAGGGTTTTAATCTGCATAACAAAGTTTTGTTCAATGGATTATATTTGTGAAAGTCTACTGGAAACAGATATGATGATATGCCAGCCTATCATATCATAGGGTCAAAGGTGGGATGCATCCCATAAAGGTCACCTGCCCTCCAAATGCCCACACAGTGGCGAACAACCATGCATGCTCATTTTTACGTCTTTTTACAATCATCTATTAACATAAAGGTGCACGGCTTTGGGAGGGAGTCAGAGAAAACCCTCACAGACATGAAACTTTTTTCAAACCAGACTGTAAATATCCTTATATCTGCTGCAGATTTAAGTCAATGATTTGTTGTTGTTGTTTTTTTTGGAGCAAACCCCAAAGGGTCAGTTGAGGAGCTGCAACTTTTCTTATTTCCTGGTTCGATTGGACTCAAAGTTGGATCGTTGCTGCTTGGCTAAGATTAAATCCAAGATTCCTCTTGTTTTTAGGTAACAGTCCCAACCACCGCACTCCTCGTTCTGCCCGACGTTGACAAATGTATGCTTTCGCTTTCTTGCTAGCCACGGATAGCCCAGTGTTGCTGTATAGATGCCATTCACGGTTAAACTTTTATTTTTCTTTAATAAAAAAAGGAACTAAAAGAAATGAATCATTCTGCTGTTATTTATTTCATAGCAACATTTGGGCTGTGCACAAGAAGTGAATTTATAACACTAGATTTATAAAATAAAACCCTGATTTCCTGATTTTTCTTGTACGTCTGTAAAGTCAATGAGCAGCCTTCAGATTTTTACCGAATTACACTTAGGGCATGCGACCATTACACAGTCGAAACTAACAGCAACCACACTGTAAATACCAATTTTTATGTGAACATGTTTGACCTTTGAAACAATTTACTGTTTAATAGTTTATTACTTATCTGTTTTTTAAAGGCATTTATTTACAAACAGCTAATAATTCTGTCAAACTGCTATCTTCTATCTTCATGATCTAAAGTGCGAAAAAAAAATACTGGTACGGGCATCTGGTGTGGACACTCCCACGTCCTTTGAGAGGTTCTCCGAGTATGTATCAGACCCAGGAGACCCTGAAGAGATTATGTCTCACGACTGGCCAGGGAACACCTCGAAAGAGCTGAAGGAGGTGGTAGAAGATAGGGGAGTCTGGGCTTCCTTGCTTAAAGGGACACTGTGTCAGATTTTCTCCCATCAAGCGGTGAGGTTGTATACTGCAACCATTCTTTATGCCACTCATTTTCCTAAGACTCATTTCTGTCTAGCTTATTTATTTATTTACTTACAAAACAAAATGTCATATATATATATATATATATATACTATTATTCATCCTCCTGGGGAAATTCTGCCTCTGCATTTGACCCATCTGGGCTGCTGGGCCCAGGGTGGTGGGCTGCTGTGGTGCCCGGGGAGCGGGTGGGGGTTTCAGGTGCCTTGCTCTGGGGCACCTCATCCATGGATGTGGATGTGGGGAGGCACTTGCTCAGCACTCCGCCTGCATCACCGGCTGGGGATTGAGCTGGTGGCCCTCTGGTTGCCAGCCCAGTTCTGTAGCAGGTATGCCACAGAACCCCCCCATAATCATTCATTTTTTTGATATTAGTGTCAGTTTTGTAAAAATGGAATCCCCAGAAGCGTTACGCTTATGGAAAGGGACCCACAGTTAAAATACAAATTAACATACTATATACAAATAAAAAATTGCAAAAGAAAACAAAATTAGGAAAACAACCCACCCAGTACCCATTTACAATCACCTACCAACAGGATTACATTTACAGAAGAGGAAATTTTGAATTCAACCATTCCATTCTGCATCATATTCCTCATTTCAAATTTACAAAGCTACATCTTGAAGATTTGCAAGAATAACACCATGCATTCGAGGGCCAGACCAACATGTGACCAGTGTAAATTTTCAGCCATATGGGATTGTACTAAGCATAACGTAGCAATACATTTTGTTTAAAAAGCTTTTTAAATAAGTTAAGAGAACGTGTTTCTTGTATAGAACTATCAATCTCGTTCCAGATCTCTGGGCCTCTACAGGCTACACTAAAGCTGGTTCAATAAAGGTTTACTTCTAGTGTTATGCCTATGAGAAGGAGTGGTCAAGGATTGCCATACAGGTAGTATTCTTCTTCCTAAAGCCATATTGCGGTGGGATGAGTAGTTTATCCTAGTAGCCGCTAAGTCTATTGTACACAACTCTTTCAAGGTAGCAGAGAAATGTTATTGATCCGGGCAACAGAGAAGCTGTCGACCAACACAACTTCTAGTAGTATTCTCTCAGTTGATGAGGTTAGTTTCGTGAAATAGTTATTGTTTTCATTTAGTAATTTAGACCAAAAAACATCATTTGTCCAGTTTTTTATTTTTAGATCAATTACATCAATACCAATATCAGCCAGCATCAACTGAAAATGAAGACAAGCTAACCTAACAATATAGCTACTGATCTACGTAGCCACTATATTATATTTATAGCGCAGGACGAGGCTCATGGAGCTTGGCATTTGGCAGATTGCCCTAGGTTGGGTGGCGAGAGAAGAGCGCGGGTACCTGGCAAGAACCCCCCACGGTCTTATGGTTTGGGTTTTAGTTTAGGGTTTTTCCTGTTTTGGCCCTGCTTTTAGTTTGAAGTGTATATAAGGTCACGACCTTACGTACACAGAGAGGAGTCTGCCCTGTGCTGGTCCGTACTGTTTGCTCCCTGTGTTCCTGCTTATGGTTAGTTTGATTTGTTTTTTTTGCCTCGCTTTGTTCTTGAGTTTTGTGTTTCTTTTGGATTTTCCTGCCCTGGCAGTGTTTTTGGTTTTACGTTCCTTATTAAATATCACCATTTTGGATACTCCTGCCTCCTGCCTGCTCTCCTGCATTTGGGTCCTCCATACAACCTCCACACTTCATGACAGAACGGACCAGCCATAATGGACCCAGCAGGTGGAGAAACCATCACTCTTCATGAATATTTCCGCCAGGAGGCTGAGAAGTCGATGCCCCGGGCAGAGGACATTGACTGGTATGGCTGGGACTGTTCTTCCAGAGAGGATGAGTGGCTCGCTGCGGGTACGGGCAGTACTTGCCGTTTTGGGGCTCTCGGCTGGCATTTGGGGGCCCAAAAAGCCCCGATCCCAGAAGTCTGCAGTGGCCCCTGATACTAACCAGCCCCAGACCGCACTCTCTCAGCCTCAGTCTCGGTCCCAGTCCTAGCCGCCTTAGCCAGCGTCCCAGACTCGGCTGCCTGCACATCCTGTCCCTGGCCTGGAGGCTTCCGTCCAAGCCTCCGAGGTGGCCGACGCACGCTCGGTCCAGGTCCAAGCCTCCGAGGTGGTCGATGCATGCTTGGTCCAGGTCCAAGTCTCCGAGGTGGTCGATGCACCGCATCCCCTTCGTGTTCCTGTGGTAGTCGACGAATCCCATCCTGTCCGTGTCCCCGACGTGGTTGACGCACCCCATCCTGTCCGTGTTACCAAGGTGGTCGACGCACCCCATCCTGTCCGTGTCCCCGACGTGGTCGACGCACCCCATCCTGTCCGTGTCCCCGACGTGGTCGACGCACCCCATCCTGTCCGTGTTCCCAAGGTAGTCGACGCACCCCATCCTGTCCGTGTCCCCGACGTGGTCGACGCACCCCATCCCGTCCGTGTTCCCAAGGTAGTTGACGCACCCCATCCTGTTCGTGTTTCCGAGGTGGTCAACGCACCTGATCCTGTCCCAGAGGTGGTTGATGCACCCAATCCTGTTCCTGCGGTAGTCGAACCACCCTGTGCTCCTGTTCCAGAGGTGATCTACACACCCTCTTTTTCTGAGGAGGTCAAACCACGCTCCGTCCAAGTCCCCGCTCTGGTCACATGGGTTCCTGTTCTGGCTTCAACAATTCCTGGTCCAGGGCACTCTCCTGAGCTGTCTCGGCTTTGCGCCCGGTGCCGAGGCTGCTCACCTGACTTGCGTCGGCCGCATGCCCTGCACCATGGGTGCCCATGGCACTGGGCGCGAAGCAGAGAGAGTCCAGGTGGGCTGATCCCCACCGCGGTCAGCATGGACACGGAAGAGTTCATCAGTACGATGGAGATGCCTAGTTAACATGTTGCTAATCTAACTGTGGCTAGCATGTAGCAAACTTATCTGTAACTCAACCACTGTTTAAGAGTTGTTTGATTATTTCAAATACTGTAAGTGAAACATGGATCCAGTGTCATTTGCATCATTTGTAGTTGACTTACATCATACCAGTGTCATTCTGTTTATGATTTTTAACCTTAGAGGGCTAACAAATTCACAAGCCTTGTTTTAATTTGCACTTATTAATATTCAGTGATACACTATATTCCCAAAAGTATTTGCATACGTGCTTTGACTTGCATATGAACTTAAGTGACATTCCATTCTTAATCCAAAGGGTTCAATGTGATGTTGGCCCAACCTCTGCAGCTATAACAGCTTCAACTCTTCTGCATCCGCATCACTGCAGACGCCGCACCGATTCGTCTGTCGACCTCTCGCGCCATCCTTCCCTCACTGCACAAGACCGTGAGATACTTGAACTCCTCCACTTGGGGCAGGACGTCATCCCTGACCCAAAGAGGACACTCCACCCTTTTCTGGCTGAGGACCATGGTCTCGGATTTGGAGGTGCTGATTTTCATCCCAGCTGCTCTACACTTGGCTGCGAATTGTTCCAGCAAGAGCTGGAGGTCCTGGCTCGATGAAGCCAACAGAACCACATCATCTGCAAAAAGCAGAGACCTGAATCTGAGGTCACCAAGCCAGATCTCCTCAACACCTCGGCTGTGCCTAGAAATTCTGTACATAAAAGTAATGAACAGAATCGATTTCAAAGGGCAGCCTTAGCAGAGTCCAACTCTCACTGGAAACTAATCCGACTTACTGCCAGCAATGTGGACCAAGCTCTGGCACAAGGAATACAGAGTCTGGACAGCCTGTACAAGGGAGTCCGGCACCCCATATTCCCAAAGCACCCCCCACAGGAGTCCCCAGGGGACAAGGTCAAATGCCTTTTCCAAGACCACAAAATACGTATAGATTGGTTGGGCAAACTCCCATGACCCCTCCAAGACTCCAAAGTGGGTGTAGAACTGGTTCACAGTTCCACGACCAGAACGAAAACTACACTGCTCTTCCTTAATCTGAGATTCGACTATCCGACATACCCTCCTCTCCAGGACCCCCGAATAGACCTTCCCAGGGAGACTGAGGAGTGTGATCCCCCTATAATTGGAACACAACCTCCGGTCCCCCTTTTTAAAGAGGGGGACCACCAACCTAGTCCCCCAGTCCAGAGGTACTGTCCCCGACGTCCACGTGATGCTGCAGAAGCGTGTCAACCAAGACAGCCCCACATCATCCAAAGCCTTGAGGAACTCCGGGCAGATCTCATCCATCCCCGCAGCCCTGCCACCGTGCAGCATCTTAACTACCTCAGTGACCTCTGCCCCAGAGATAGGAGAGCCCACCCCTGAGTCCCCAGACTCTGCTTCCTCATTGGAAGACGGGTCGTCGGGATTGAGGGGGTCCTCAAAATATTCCCTCCACCGATCCACAACATCCCGAGTTGAGGTCAGCAGTTCCCCACCCCCACTGTACACAGTGTTGATGAGACACTGCTTCCCCCTCCTGAGATGCTGGATAGTGGACCAGAATCTCTTCTCTTCTCTTCCCACGCTCGAGTTTTTGCTTCAGCAATTGCTGAAGCCGCACTCCGCTTGGCCTGCCGATACCTGTCAGCTGTCTCTGGAGTCCCACAGGCCAGAGAGGCCTGAAAGGACTCCTTCTTCAGCTTGATGGCATCCCTCACTGCCGGTGTCCACCACCAAGTTCTGGGATTTCCACCATGACAGGCACTGACAACCTTACCGCCACAGCTCCAGTCAGCTGCTTTGACAACAGAGGCACGGAACAGAGCCCATTCAGACTCAATGTCCTCCGCCTCCCTCGGGACATGGTTGAAGCTTTGCCGGAGATGGGAGTTAAAGCTCCTTCTGACAGGGGATTCTGCCAGACGATAGCAGACCCTCACAGAACATATGGGCCTCCCAGGTCTGACCAGCATCCTCCCCCATCATCTGAGCCAACTCACCACCAAGTGGTGATCAGCTGACAGCGCCACCCCTCTCCTCACCTGAGTGCCCAAGACATGCGGCCGCAAATCCGACAACACGACTATAAAGTCGATCATTGAACTGTGGCCTCGAGTGTCCTGGTGCCAAGTGCACGTGAACTTTTATGCTTGAACATGGTGTTCGTTATGGACAATCCATGATGAGCAAAGAAGTCCAACAACAAAACACCGCTCGGGTTCAGATCATGGGGGCCGTTCCTCCCAATCACGCCCCTCCAGGTCCCACTGTCATTGCCCACGTGAGCATTAAAGTTCCCCAGCAGGATGAACTATTTAAAGAAACAAAATCAGCTGACATTGCATTTAAAGTAAACAACTATACCAGTTTAATTGATTTTGTTTTTAAAACTTGATGCACAAATTTGTGCAAAACACACAATCTCTCACTACAAAATAATACCAAATAATAAACATACACATTATGTTCTCACATTTATTTCAATGATCTGAACCATTCTCATGGTTTTTTAAGCAGTAAACCTATCTTAATCCAGCCATGCTGTCTGTTGCGAGTTTTGTTGTTTTTCTTTTCTTTGCAGAATAATTTGCAGCAGAAGCAGTAGACTGCATCATTTCTTTATGATTAAGTCAGACAAATTTGCTTATTTTCCCCCCATTTATCAACTGTCTTTAGGTGTAGTGGTAGTGAAAGCTTTGGCCATCAGGTTGCTTTGGAAAAGTAAAGTTTCCATTTATATGCAGTGGCCCTCTGCTTACCAGATCAGACAGTTTAGGAGACCACTCTGCTGGGTCAACTGGAGGATATACTGATCCACATTGATGGCTGGAACCTGTTGAGGGTGTAGATGTGACATTTATACCAGAAGCAGATGGCCCTTTATGGAAATTAAATTAATAATTCCAATCTTTTTTCAGTAAATTTTAAAGTAAGATACAGCAGCTGGCAACTGCTCCTCGCTTTCCACCAGTACACAGTTGATTCTGCAGAACTGACCAGACCATCATCACTCAGAATCTCAGGGTACATGCATGCCTATCTGGCGAACAAAAGCAACATCACAAAACGAAACAAAAAAAACCCTGGACTATAGATTCCTTTGTTCCCAGTGCAATATGGCTCCCTCATTTGAACAAAACTGATTGATATATGTAGGCTAATTATCATATTTCAAAAAACACGTTTGAGCCTAGATTGGTGTGATGTAATTATTTATTTCAATTTTGATCATTCATTCTTATTCTGTGAACCTGACTGCAAGACAAATTTATCTTAAGTATAATAAGCTGATCAGAACTGAATGGAACCACCAAACAAATCTTATTCTGTTACTATGGTTACTAAAGTCTGATCTGATCGTCTCTATGCATAGAGTAGCCTGTAGAAATGACTCCAAATAGCTTTTTTTTCATCTCCACATTTAAGCTAATTTTCAATAGAAGAAAAAAAACACACACTAACCTGCACAGCAAGTGACATATGGAATTAGCCTAAATGTAATCTTGCCAGTATGGTGACCTACATCCTAGCATGCACATTGTCACCAACTTCAGTTAACATTGGATAGCGTCGCTTACCACATCTGTTGACATCTTAAATCCACCCAGTCCATATTTTCACAGGTGATATTTCCATTTCTACCATAGCTACTGGATCTAACCGCATTTTTTTCTTTTTTTTTTTTCTCATCCGCTTACTTTAACTGACTTCATCTCTCATGTAGTCGAGTCAGCCACCAAAGTGGAGCATCTGTGGCATCCGACACTGTCAGGAACGATCAATTCATCCAGTAGCCTAGTAAAGAGCAGCGCCATGGCGTTGGTATAGAGGGTGTGCACGTGACGTCACAGCAGCGGACGTCGCTGGTACGCACCACTGAGTGGCAGAAAGATGGAGTTGAGCATAGGGATGGGAATTAATAAGATCTTTACGTTTCCAATTCCATTTTCGATTCTGCTTAATGATTCGGTTCTTTATCGATTGCCTTATTCTCATTTGGAAAAAAAGGACAACAGGTCAATTAGCTTCACTAAAATAAAATTTTGATAATAATAAAATAAATATTCTTCTGTAGAAATTAACAAAATACAACATAAATTATTCTTTGGCAATTCCACAAGAATGCCCAACATTTTTCTAATAGAAATTAAAATTCTCCTTTTTAAAAAGACATGAGCTGCACACTCAAAAATAAAACTACTATAAAGTCAAATCCAATGGAACTATGCATTGTGCAAATCTGCATCCATCAACTATGAAGAATTAACAATTCTTTTGCAGACAAATAAGCCTCTGGCTCTGAGGCAGTCAGACTCTGTCTCTCGTGTTGTTCATCTAAATGAAATGTATGAGAGGGCATTCATTTAACGTTAACCATTACTAATAGCAGGTTTTACAATGAGTCAAATTGTAACATTATAGGCAGTGTTTCTTAGTTAATTACCAGCAGTATTATTAGTCAAGGACATGCTAACTTTGCTGCTGCTGCTGGGTTGAGAATCAGTACTGTTAGTCCGGAGCGGATCGAAAACACAACATTCATTAATAGTTATTGCATGTTATGTGTGCAAATGTTTCTGCATGTTGGTAGTATTTCCTCCCTTCGGTGAAATATCCACTTTGCAAGTGTTGTAAGTTGCCCTGCTGTCATCTTTTTAGTGAAGTGTAACCAGACTTTCGAGCATTTGTACTGCTTGGGCGTCATGTTTACTATTGTAAGCGGGAGAGTTCTGTTTATGTTGTGTGCTCTTATTTTGAAAGGTGTGGCTCTGCTGTGGTAGCCATGTTTGCCAGGGGTCCGTTTCACAAAGCGGGTTATGTGGAAACTCAGAGTATCTTGACCCGGAACTCAGGGAAACTCTGAGTTTTCCGTTTCACAAAGCTGGGTTACTTAACTCCGAGCCAGTGGGTTCAGTTGAACCAGTTTCACAAAGTGAGGTAACTGATACTCGGAGTCTGTTACTGCAGCAACTGACTCCCTGAACTAAACCTGGTCGGGA
>JBAMYA010049373.1:0-33448 GCA_037176975.1 Arrhamphus sclerolepis | reverse complement strand
ATATAAATGACTGCATTATTGAGAGCACTAAGAAAAACATAAACTCAAAAGTCCATTACATTAATTGGACTCGCCCTCATCATGCCGCCCACTGCCTTCAGTCACAGGGTCGAAGTAGTGATAAATGTAGGACCTGAGTTTAAATACAGTGTTTACCAGTGATATAGCTGAACATGCGAACCACCATTCTCTTTTGTCTATACTGACCTTGTAATTAATCAATGGGAAGCAGGGATGCTGGAAAATGTATGGGAGTGGGGGGAGGTGGGCGCAGAGACAAGGATGGGGAAGTATAAGAGAAAGATTTAAGCCCTATAAGAAAAAAATAGATGGAAATCCTGAGTAAATATCAACATATCACAATACTTCTGAGATGATGATAAAGAGAGCTCAACGATCAGGGATTTATCACTTAAACAAATTATGCTATGTGACTCAGATATTCAATATCTTTTTGTTTGTTCCCCCAGATGGGTGTCATGCTCTGAAATATTGCAATAGTTGAAAATTTATGACTTTAGAATGAGCATTTTAACCTATTTTTCCATCAGAAACTAGACAACATATCTTTTAAAGGCATATGATGCTGCTCACTTTTTGGATTAAGAATGAGGCCTGTCAACATTTAAAACTGTATGCTTTCAAAAGATTTTAAAGGATAACCAAAATTCAGCAACGTAAGCATGTGTCAAAATGCATATGCACACAATTGCTTGATTCTTCAACCCAAGTTTTCCAGTTTAGCTAAATGTTGTAAATCTCCTCAACTAACTGCAATGTCCTTCCCCACTGTGACTCCCAGGACTATTGTTAGTCAAACTGCAGAGTTCAATTTTATGATAAAGACATTTTTCACATAATACAGCAACAAAAACTAATATTGAACACTATATATCATCCAGCCCAGCTGCAGCTATAAGAAGATTAAATGATTCGTCCATCAACAGCAAATTATGGTGCAAGAAATTATCATGTAATCCCTTAAGTCCATTCTTAAAATACTCAAAGGTTCATAGTCAAAACATTTCCCTGACTGACGTAGAAGCTTTGGACAAAAGTTTTCTGGGACCGACCCAAAGCTGGTTGGTTATTTTGCTATTTAAAGTTACTTAGTAACATTTGGAGAAAAAAAAAAAAGAAGAAATTATTAAGTACATGCCTTGGTTTCATTTAAGCACCCACCAATGGATAATAAGGTGTTTTGTAGGCAAAAAAACAGCAAAAGCAAATGAATGAAAAGGCAGACATTTTCAGAATCATATTTTTATATATGAAACCAAATACAGAACGGTCGTCTTGGCAACAAAAAATGTCACAACAGGACATTTTTTTATGTACACCTCAGCAGAAAAAGGCAGACACACACATTGCAGGCAGACAGAAAAGCAAGAAGAGATTCATTTTCAAATTGGAAATGCTGCACAAATGGACATCACAAAGTGATGGCCTGTTTCTCCTTTTTTTTCCTTATATTTTATCAAACGATCAGGCCTCAATAAGAAAACAAGAACATGTGACATAAATGTTGTCAGACACCTATAAGACAGTGTAAGATAAAATAAACTAAAGTGTTGCCACAACACCTTCACACCTTCAGCTAGGGACTGTGGCTCATAGTGTGTGTGTGGCTTATATCTACAATGGAAGTACAGTCTTTGTTAGGTTGTGTAAGAAATAGACTGAAATGGAACCCAAGACTATTGATTAAATTAATTTACAAATAAGAGTCCTGAGAAAAACATTTGTTGGGAAATTACCCAAAGACAAATCTTCCCAATTTAAAAAAAAAAAAAGGATTGAAGAAGGAAGCATGAAAGCAGCATGAGTTAATAAGGACACAAAGTCATTTAACACGGCGCCTGTCAGTTCATAATAGCAGTCCTGAATTTAAAAAAGAAAAAAAAAAACTGTAATAATTACAAGGCACAATAATTAGTGCTGCTCATAAATTAATTCACAGACTGCATATGAAAGATCCATCTTAATGTCACTGCTGTTTTGAAGCGCTTGATGTTAATATATTTGGCCCACGTTAAAGGGCGTTTTAACTGGAAAGGTCACAGAAGAACAACGTTTTTTGTTACATGTGCATTTACATAATTATTCATTTTCAGAACATATCACTTCATGCAATCATCCAAATCAATCAGCCTTTTTTTTTTTTTTTTTTTTTTTTTACACAAGTAGGATATTGCACAATTTTTCATTTGTACAAACACACACCCACAATCATACAACTAAATCCACATACAATAATATAAGTGTTACCCTCAGTTTGCTGAGTTCAGCTTCTCTGTCTGCAATGTTCATTCCAATGATGTTCCTTCAATGTCTAATAGCTTTTACAGGGGTTCCAGGAGTCTAACATTATTCTTCTTTTACCTTTTAAAGAATAGGTCTTTGGATATTTCACATCAATTTTCATCTGTCTGCACTTGTGACATCTTTGCACCTGCAGACATCCCTTCAGCCTCTTCCCTGCCTATCTCAGCGAAAGAGAAACTTTCTGAAAAAGATCTAGTCTGAGCTGCCTTCAACAGAACCAGCTCACACCAAAAAGCAGACTGAATTAGGATTATTTATGGGACTCAGCAGCATATGAATCAAGCACATCACCCATAGTGGCTTTACATGTTTAAGATTATGAGGGCTAAAAAATAAAAACAAAAAACAAACTATGCAGCACTAACCTTGAGGGCTGTTTATTTTGAACCTCCTATTTGAAATTTTGAAAAATTAAAATTTCCATTTGAAATTATTTGATTTACTGCTGCAGTTACGTAAATTAATGGGATCTTATTTTGTTACCTCACCCTAAAACATTTCCTGAACCTCTTTTATTCGCCAGCAGCATGGTGAATGTGAACAGGAAAAAAAAAAAAGACTGGTCTTTTATACAAGTCAGACTAGGAGAATGTATAGATCTAAGAGGAGAAAATGTTGTTTTACACTTTTATCTAAACAACTTAATTAATTAATATTCCTTAAACATGAAGTGTGTAGTAATAGCTTTATGTACACATTTAACACGTCATTTCTACATCCTCTGTGGTAGGATTGAGGATACAGACCAGCTCCTTACTGGTCAGGGAAATGCTTTTTTTTTTTTTTTTGATGAATGAAAATGTATAAGGGTTCACTTTAGCATTTTTTCCACAAAGATACATGCAATATGCTGTTAAAGAGCAGCACTCATTACTCAAGAGGGTACGGAACAGAACAAGATACAGGTTTATTTAGCAAATACAAGAGATTTATTTCAGTTCCACAAAGAAAAAAAAAAGTAAAAGAAGAAAAAAAAAAACTGAAATATGGTACAGGTTTATAGCAGAGTCATAACTCAGCCACGGGAAAATATATTCATGCACAATCTTATGCATTAGATGCCGTTATAATCAGTGAAGCAACAACAGCCACTGATAAATATGTAGCACACTGAGTGCAACTCTGCATTTTAACACTGAGATTTGATTAACAGTAATTCTCTCAGAGCTGAATTACTGAATTTGGCAGTGAAGCAAAATGTCATCCATTGATTAATGATCGCTAAAAAAGAAACAAAAAAAAATTTTTTTAAAAATGAATAAAAAACAACCCTTTGGGACATTCCTCATGCTGCAAATTGTCACTCTATCCCTCAGCTCACCCCTCTTTTCTGTGCATTCATACAGCGTATTCTCCTCTCCAGACTGTCCAGGGTTTATACTGCCTTTTACCTGATGACAGCAGGGAGAGACTTCAGCACCCCCCCCCCCTCCCTCCCTCCCTCCCTCAAGTGGACTGCTTCTTTCCACATACATCAGGATCATCATGCATCCGTGTGTGTGGATGTGCGCATGTCTTGAGTGTGTTATTACACGTGCGTGAGCCTCATGCCTTGTCTGCGGAAGTGGCGACGGGGAGGGGTTTGTGAAATCCCTCCATCACCCCCCGATTGATCCCACCGTACTTAGGTCATGCACTACAGAAGGAACCAAACGCAGGGGGGAGAAACGGGGAAATGGAACGTTATCGGGAAGCACAGGTTGGGAGGGGCGGGGGGGGGGCCTGAGGGGAACGGCTGAAGGACGTCTCTACAGATTGTCCTCTTACAAACATTAGCAGGCTAGTATTGTGTATACATGTACAGTGTACTTTTCATCAATAGTACAGTCGGGAACACCTCTGGCCTTGCGCTTCGCTCCCCTTGTTAAAAGGGCACGGAGAGAGAGATGTCTTTGACGGCAGATGGAGAAGAGTTCAAACAGCTGTACGGAGAGGCCGGTGGGGTGGGGGGTTAAAGACGGGAGCTGGGGGTGCTTGGTTTTGGCGGTCATGGCATGGGGCTGTTGTAGTTTAGCTGCTGAACCCGGGCTGCCTCAGCGTCGCTGCACCGCTGTCGGGGAGGGGAGCAGGAGCTCACCCCCCTGGCCAGAGCAATGGAGAGGCTGTGGGGCTGGGGCTGAGACCGGGGCGGGGCAGGGGGCCTGTGGGGCTCAGGAGGTGGAGTTGGAGGCCGAGGCAGAGGCGGTGGTGGTGCTGGGACCTCTCTCTGTGCTGCTGCCGTCTATGAGCAAAAGAAAAGAAAAAAAAAAATCAGTGTTTCTGTCTAAAGATCTTTTACAGACTGGCTGCTTCTATATCCATAGTAACAGATAGTAATGCTGCATTCAGTGGACCTTGGAAATCTGAAACCTCTAGTCACACAACTCTTTAGATTAAAGATGTCAAAGGTTTTTCATCCATGGCTGCCTCATCACCATGGTTACTGTTAAATGGCCTATTTTTTTTTTTTCACTTTCTCAACCAGCTATGTGGTCAGATTTCTTGCTAGTTCCTGAACTGGTTGTAAAAAAAAAAGAATGACTTTTGTCATAAATCTAAGGCCTTCGTACTAATGTCACAAATTTTTCTCATATAATCACACTTTTCAAAAAACAAGACTTTTTCATTAAAAAAACAACAACAACAGTAAATGACCATGTTTTAAAATGGCAAATTTCATCTTTTTTCTTTTTTTTAATCAAAAAAGTGTAATTTTGTCAAAAAATTAAAGATTTCACACAAATTGCCACATTTATCATTAAAATGAGATTTTTGTAATAAAACCTTTTTCTTTCTTGAAAACTCACAAATTAAAAAAAAAAGTTTGACTTTTTATTGTTAAAAAAAAAAAAAAAAAGGCTAATTTTGTAAAATTGAGACCTTTTATCATACGATCACAAAATCGCACTTTGAGTTTTCTAATTTAAAATTACATTTTTTTTGGGATGGGGGGGGTGTTGTTGGAAAACTTCTGCAACATTTTAACTAAATTACAAGTAATAAAACTGCAAATTTTTCTATCATTTACATTTTTGGTCCTAAAATCAAAATTGTAGTGAAGTAAATTTATAAAGATCGTGGTTTATGACAAAACTGAGCAACTTAGCCTTGACTTGGCACATGTGCTTTAGATGAAAAAAGTGTGAAACTAAAAAAAAAACAAAAACCGAGGCTTTAACCAAAGCAGAGCTTCCCCTCACTGACAATTTGAAATTTAGTTTAATTTGTCATCAAATGCAGCAGAAATGTTTCACCAAAGTTAAAAATATACTTCATTTGAAATAAATACATTTTTCACACCAGTAATAATAAAAGACAAAACCAGCATCTTAAAGTGGAAAATACAGCATCAAAACATGCATGAATAAATAAAGATTCTAACCTGTGGTGGCAGATGCGTTGGTTGGGGTGGAGGCGGCAGCCTGGCTGCGGGCGTGGGCAGGGATAAGTATGGAGGCCAAAGAGGGATTACTAGATAGTTCTGAAAGACAATACGCAAAATATGTCACCAGGTCTCGTTGCTGCGCAGATACCTGTATCCCTGGACGTCAGATAGATGCTTCCAAGCAGGGAAACGTGGATCAATGGAGACTTTAAAAAGATGCAACAATTTCCAAATATGTTCAAAAATATTAAAGTATATTGGCCAACAAAAACCTTCTTCTCAGAGAAGAGGTGAGAGGCTGGAGATCAAGCAACAACTAAAATACTTTTCACAGAACTGAGACAGACTGAAGTTGCTATTTGAGCTAAAAATTACCACTACTAATAATGATTCTTTTTTCTTTTTGAAAAAAAGAAAAAGAAAACTCCAATCACTGCAATGAAA
Organism: Arrhamphus sclerolepis; assembly: GCA_037176975.1. Lineage (NCBI taxonomy): Eukaryota > Metazoa > Chordata > Actinopteri > Beloniformes > Hemiramphidae > Arrhamphus > Arrhamphus sclerolepis. Next base: position 27,315 of record JBAMYA010049373.1, on the reverse strand, counting down.
TGTGTGGACCATTTTAAGCCGTAGTGAACATTATCAAGAAAATGCCCCACAATAAAACATGATCCTGAAGGAAAGCACTGCTGAAGCTCAGTAACCTGCTACAAACTGGAGGTCGTCTGTTATTTTAGAGACCTTGAATCGTTTTATATAGATGTAAGCGGGATAAAAATCTAATTCAGGCACGGCTTTCACATTGACGCAATCCTCGGATCACCCTGTAGCCGTTTTGCAGTAGGCGGTTATAAAAAGACAAAAAGAAGGGGGAAAAAATATGACTGGAGGGGGTTTAAAAATGACAGAATTAGTCTTTAAATCCTCCTGAGGTTCACGCCTGCATAAGGAAGACCGAAGTAGATCTATATTACAATGTTTTCTACACTATGAGGCTGTAAAAAATGATTATAAATGCTGAGAATAAACATGTTGAGTATTGAGCAGGAGAAGAAAAGTACATTATTCATACATATAAGAATGCATATCCTCTCCTTTTCAAATCTGATAATAATTGTCCTGAAAACAAAAGCAGCAGTTCAAGCTGATGCTTCCTCTCTGGGGTGCCTACCCTGGGTGGTGAAGTTGAAGAGCGACGGCTTCTCTCTCCCGTTGGGCAGTTTGACGTTGGGGTCGCGCAGCTCGTCAAAGAAAGTGTGCGCGCAGGCTTCTAGAGGGGTGAGACGGGCCGTGGGTGTGTACTCCAGCAGGCGAGAGCACAAGGCGATGGCCTCCGGAGGCGTGCGGGGCCGGAAGACCTGCGATAAGTGGATGATTCGAGCGGCAGGTAGACATGTCACTATCACAGAATAAAGAGTAATGATGGTTCAACATTTATTGCGACCTGTAACGTCTTTATTCAGGTTAACGAGCGTGCATTTTCTGACTAAGTAACAAAATGTGAAAAGGTCTAAGACACTAACATGGCCGAATCATTCCCATGCAGCTGTTAGATGGAGACGGGTGGCGTGAGGTTAGAACATGAGCAGACAGATGGAACAATGGTTGAAGTAAAGGAAAAAAAAGTGCTCCTGTACCTGTTGACTCACCTTAGTCCAAGGATGTGCCTTAATCTGGGGGAACTTGAACTCGGTGTAGTTGGGGTTCATCTCACGGATCTGCTCTCGGGTTGGGGTGCCGAGAACCTGGAAGCACAGAGGCGGAGACGTCAACCTCAGCAAATGACGTGTCTTCAAATTAATCTGACGTTCACTTGCAGAAATGTCTCAGACAACTCTCGAAGCCGACCCGCTCGTTACCTTGATGATCTCGACCAGCTGATCCACTCCGCTGTCGCCAGGGAAGATGGGTTGTCCCAGCAACAGCTCTGCCAGCACGCAGCCAGCTGACCACACATCTGCAGAAAGGAGGTAGTCATGGTTACAAAACATCTGGTAAGATTCCGTCCCCTTGTGCAGGCGTGTTTTACTGCATGCATTTATGTGCTGAGGTTAATCTTAGCCTACCTATGCTGGAGGTGTAGTCGGTGGCGCCAAAAATGAGCTCAGGGGCTCGATAGTAGCGGGAGCAGATGTAGGACACGTTTGGCTCTCCACGGACCAGCTGCTTGGCACTGCGCACAAAAATCAAAGCATGAAACCATTATCATCAACTTCTACTCGCTTGGAAAGAAAAGAACGATGGATTTACATACTTAAAATCTGATGAAATATTAAAAGTGCTGCCCAGAGTGTGGAACTGTAACTAAACTAATTGTGCAAAATCTTTTTCAGAACATTTAAGGTGCACAAGATTTCAAACACACACAGCAAGTATGAATCTGAACATGTGAGCCAAGCTGAATCGTTTGATGTTTTGGGAACTGAACTTGTTTGACATGTTTGATTAAAAGTTCAAAGCCTCATTAAGTTTGATTGGGTTCTTTTTTTTTTTTGGACGTGGTAGCCCAGAACCTCGTCAACTTTGTTGAGCTCATCAGGTAACCAGCTGCTGTTCGAGGAAGAAATATGAAGAACAGACCGTGAAACGTAGATGTTCGTCAGATCTAATGCGGAGCAGGTTGAAGGTGCTGTATTATTCAGTTTTGATCCCCATACAGATCCATCAAGAACTACAACGGGGCAGTAAATGCATGAGGTGGGTCGATCTGCCCTTGGAGTTTCAGGGGCCAATCTGCAAATTTAAATTCTGCCCGTGTGAGCAGAAAGTGTTTTTTAATGGGTAACTAGATAAATAAATAAATAAATGAATTCACTGAAGCTCCTGGTATGATTGCTCTTTTGAAACTGTTAACCGCTTAATGAAATGTGCACCTCTTAAAATGACAGCTGGACGGTCTGAAAACTGGGTATATGACAGCTTTAGGGCAATTTTGAACCTTAATTAAAAAAAAAAAAAATAGATGGACTTCAAATTCAAGTGAGCAGCATACACTCACAGGTCGTTTTATTAGGTACACCTGTTCAATGGCTTGTTAACACTGTGAGGTAATCAAACCATCAATGATACAGTGGCCGGTGAGTGTTTTTAAGAACAGAAACTGTTCCAAGTTACACAACAAGAAATAAAACGTGACGAAATGCAGTGGTCAGGAATGTACTGGCTATTTTACAAAGAAATGATAGACTAAACTACCAAATGTCCAGACTAAATTACATAAACACAGGACTAAAACATAAGTCAGTCTAAAGTTTTTTGCCTTTGAGCTGCTGACTTCAGCTGCATCAGCTCGTTTCTGTGTTTGTCTCACCTGCCGAAGTCGCACAGCTTGAGCACGGCCGTCTCTGGATCGAGCAGCAGGTTCTGGGGTTTGATGTCCCGATGGCAGATCCCGAACGAATGGATGTAGGCCAGGCTCCTGAACAGCTGGTACATGTACAGCTGCACGCAGGAAAAGCACGCAAAGACGGAGAGTTCTTTATAATTGTACAACCTCGTTTCATCACAGACACATCATGACAATAATTTAACAAGTGAGTGGATGACAGAGTCCACACGAGAATAAATCCTTTGTAGCAACAGAGACAACTCACACGGTGAGAAACTTTGGACCAAAATGTATTTTCTGTCTGTAGATCTGATACTCCCTCAGAATGGATTTCAGTGAAAAGTGGGATGGATGGTAGTACAAACACTAGGAAAAATGTACACATCTATCCAGCTGCTTGCTCCAAAATATGAAAATCTTATTTCCGTCACATTATACTACAATCTGCCTTTAAGGTCTACCTGCGTTACTATCCATCATATATTTATTTTGCGTATCTTATTTATTTTACTTCTCTATTTTCTAGGGTGCATATTTTATATATCGCACTGTTCTTTAAGTAGAGGGAAGAACAGCTTTTTGATTCTACTGTTATGTCATAAATAAATGCAAAATTGACAGTTAAAAAAAAGAAAATGTGAGATCTATCCTTTTTTTTTTTTACACTAGCCTAAAAAAAAGAAATATCCAGGTATTAACATGTAACTTTACTGAGGAAGTTTTGTTGGTTTAAAGATATATAATTTGGTTAGTATTATATTCTGTATGTACCTTGACATAAACCATGGGCAGCGTCTGTTTGGCTCGGCTGTAGTGTCTGGCCACTCTGTAGACGGTCTCTGGAACGTAGTCCAGAACCAGATTCAAATACACTTCATCCTTCTGTTGGAGAGAGAAGAAAAAAAATGATAAAATGATCAGGTCAAAGATCTGAAAATGCAGAAAAGCCTGGAAAACTGCAGAGAGAATACAGTCTGTATTATTAGGAAAAGACATTAAAATCAAATCAGTAGATAAAAGAGACATCTGTGTCAGAAGCCTCTTAAAGTTAAATGATAGTTTTCAATTTGAGGTTTCCCTCTTTCGCTGTGGTGAAAAGAAGCCATTTTCAAGCTGATGTAACTGGTGTTTTTTGGGTTTTTTTTCACAGCCTAAATGGGAATCCATTGTATCTCCCCGGAGGGCAGGAAGCACACAACCGTGCGTCATAACGGCCTTTGCTCCAACAGTGGAGCAGACAATTATATCATTTCCTTGTTTTCTGGTTGAACAAGACTGGTGACGGAGGGAGGGGTTCCAGTCTGGAGCAAAGTGGCCCTGAAAGGATGCTGTGTGTGAGGTCTCTCCCCGCCCAGTTATTCCACAACTTCCTTTTTCTGTTGGGCCTGCTCGGAGCGAGCCAAAAACGAAGCCATCGAGCAAGCTTGAGACCAATAAATCAAAACTATGTATCGAGCAATGAGAAATATTTTAATGTTTCAAATATTTCTTTCATTGGTGTGTTCGGAGGGACGGCAGAAAACCCTGGAGTGCTTTTGTTCTTGTTGAAAAAGTCTGCTTTTGGATGATCTAAAGGACCAGAGAGGTTTATTTAAACAAAACATCTGACATCAGCTTGTAGCAGCTCTTCTTCCGTACTCTGTGGCAGTCACTTACTAGAAGCTTTCAGACAGCAGAAACGTTCTCAGAGTTCTAATAACTATTGTAGGAAGCCCCCCACCCCTCCTCCTCTTATATGTCTGCACAATGGGAACAACAGACTTAAAATAACTCTGTGTCTAGGGTCATTTATGGCTCCAACATTAGCTGGGGTATTCTCCCAGCATAAGAGGAGACATCTGTGACATCAGATGAACAGATGAAACTAAGTCTACAGTGATGAATCAAGCACATCCGTGGATCAAATGCACCTGTAAACAGCCATTAACATTAAGATTTTGATAAATTACACATACGCACAAACAAAAAACAAAAGGGTGGAACAGACTGACAACGAAACCACGGGTTTATAAAGCTAAAAATGCAACCTGTTCCTAACTGCATCACAGAAAAAGCCAGTGAAGGTATGCAGTCAGTCAAGAACAGGCTAAACTAAACATCACACCAAACACGTGTTCATCTTCGTCCCTTCAGCAACAAAGCAGCACTTGAAAACTGAATAAAATTACTCGTTTCTTTCCTCCCTGTGACTGAGTGTCTGTTAATGGCTCCATCCGAGGGACTGGATCCCTGCAGGTCTGCAAAGCACAGCGAGTGTGCTCCAGATTGAGTGACACACTCTCAGTTCGTACAGGCTGCATTGTACAGGCTGATTTCTGCTGCTCACTCTGAGATAATTAGACACATGTATAGTTAGTTAGTTAGTAGATAAAAGCAAAGGCCTCAGAACCAGCGGGTTCACACATGCCCGGTTTCTGATATGAATACATGCGTACAGCATTTCCAGAACATTATCTTTCTCTAGAATCACTTTCCCCTCTCAGCTCTCTTTCTGTGTGCCCATTCCTCCTGTAACAGCTTAACTCCCATTGATAACATTTGTGACGGCTGGAGAGCCTATTCCACCTCCTGGTAGCACCACCAAAGCTATATTTAGCCTAGCAACAGTGATGACTCACTTCCTGCCTCACTACAAAGCCACTTCCTTGGCTCATTCCCAGATGGCTCACCGAGCAGAGATCTGATTGGCTCCTCCTTCACTGAGCTAAATAATAAAGCCTCCAATTAAGCGAGAAAAATACTTGCACCTGAACAGCGGGCTAAGCTTTCCATCTACAGCGATCACCGTGATGCGTAGCGCAGCATTTAAAGCAGTTCATTATCCTCTCATCTTTAATATTAGAGATATTCAAAAAAAAGCAGCTCATTAGTGAATCAAAAGGGACAACGGAGGTAAATAAGATGAAAGGACTCTTCCCTTTACACTTACTGATGTCAGTGGCTCCTACCTGGTGCTGCATGTTAAGAATAAACACACGCCGAGGTCAGTTTTTACCGTAAACATGTCTCTCACCAGTTCTTGGCAAATCCTGTGGAAACTGGACCAGCTCAAGAAATGTGAGTCGTTACTTGGAAGCAACATTCAACAAAAGGTTTGTGTATTAACATTTGCGTTAGGGATACGTTTCCTTCAAGGAGGGTTCCACTAAAGATTCCAGATGGTTCTGTACAACAGAACGCTGCACTGGTGTGGGCCGCAGCCGAATTAACCTGCGAGGAGGTCCGTGGATTAAAGCGAGCTGTGGGCCCCACAATCCCCTTTTCCTTCCACTCTCAACATGAATGGATCCATTCTTCATCAAGCGCTAATCACCCAGGCTCGCCTATGGGATTCTGGCATCCAATTGTGGCAGAATTCAAAAAAAATTTAAGAATAAAGATAGGTGAGGGTTGCTTGTATTTATTTACTTTTTTTTTTTTTTTTTTAACAGCAACTGGTACTCAGAACTTACAACCCAATATAATCTTGCCCAGATCAATGATTTCACTTATTTCCGTTTTTTGCAAATATTTACGTAATGGCCATATATAGTTAGAAACTGCAAGAAATGTGATTGTTTATGTATTTCTTCATAGTCGAGTAAAATGATAGTTTGCTGCAATGTCAAAAAAACTTATGTGATCTGTGAAGGCAAAAATTAAAACCATACGAAATAATCAGTCATTAATCGTAATTGAGCTACAATCTTTAATTAATCATGATACTGATTTGAGGTCATATCATCCAGCCATATTCCAAAAGTTTCAATAGGGGCTTCCCATCTACAGTGTATGATGTGTAAGGGGGCAGAACTCACACCACAGATCACCACACCAGTCACCATCAGGGTTGATCATCTCCTTGCTGAAATGACAGGAACATAGACTGGAATTTCTTGTGAGGCTCATTCACCACGTCGATGCCTATTTCCCCTCACGCTAAATCGGTGCCTCCCGAATCAGCAGGAGATTTTAAGTGTTGCATTCAAAACCGGGAAGTTTTCATATCTTCATATCTCAAATGCAGCGATTCAACCAGTTTCTACTGGTGCTGCCACCTACAGGAAACCATTTTCACTGTACTAGGGTACAGTACAGCACTACTGGATTGAGGTCAGTTGAAAGCAGTTCAACCTTTTCTTAATTATTATTATTCCTTTAAATGGTCAGTTTTCGGGTTTGTTCCTCATTCATGAATCTATATCTCGTATTTGTAATCAGCATTCATTTACTCTCTTCATCTACTGTAACTTCAACACGCAGCAGAGAATGCCGCGTGTTTGTAAATCAGAGAGCAAAGTTATGTGGCAGAAAAACAAGAGCGCCCATTTGTGTGTAAATCGACGTGATTATTGAGAGGCAGCTGCGGCAGAGGGCAACTCTGTGGCAGCTGATATCTTATGTAATCTGTCTCACTGCAACTTCAAATTTTGAGGAGGTAAAAGTCAAGTCAACTATTTGCTCACCTGCCCACGCTGTTTGGAATGGTGGCCTTCTTTTTAAGCACAATATTATACAAGAGGTTAAAGGGTAAAAGTAAAAGCACACTGTGTGCCTCAGGCATGCTGCATGCCAGAAGTTGCGTAAGACTACCTGTGCACGCGATGACAGCTATGGCAGCCACAGTCCTTGAATGTCTCACACCCGCATACAGCACAAATCTTTACTTCAGAATGTATATGGCACCTACAAACTAGAGCCGACCTCTTCCTAGCACTCATCAATGCTTTCTTTTTAAATATACGTTTAAGATCTGTCCATCAATTTGTCTGTAACAATCAACCCGTTGACCTCTGACATTACCTTTTGGCCTACTTCACTTGCCCTCCTTTATTTTCTCACCCTACGCTCCATGGGTGGTAAATCCCCATACCAACAACACGGTGCCAGTCTCCAAAATTAGCCAAGTGGTACAAAGCGGGGAGGGGGGAAGCAAGAAACGAGTACATGGAAGGCAACTGATTTCAGCACAGCAGCTGAAATCTGGAAGCGACTGGAAGCACAAAGAAAACCTGCGGATTATCAAAGTACCAAAAAGAGCTGTGATTGCAGGAGTCAAACTGGGAATGTGCTGGGTCGTTTCTAAAAATGAGTCAACCCCTGCCAATGTGTCAGAGTACCAAGAATTAGCAGCGATTCCCAGAGGTTAATGGGCACATGGTGTGAGAGGGAGCGAGGTGGAGCTTACAACAGAGACGGGGAGGCTCGAGTAAATCTATAATTAACCAACCACCTCTAGTGTTGCAAACTGATGCCCCCCAAGCATCTTTCAAATCCTTCTCCATGCACCCTTCCTCACCGCTACCCACCCCCAACACACACACACACACACACAATTATCCTCACCAGCTTTCCTGCACCAGGGAAGCATTCCTATCTGCAGCGTCATGGATCATGGGTATAGTCCCGAGAGCAAGTGTGCCAAGTCCATGTGTATCTATTTTTGACATGCAGACCCCAGTTTGAATGACATAGTCCAGCCTTGTAGTCTCCAGGGGATCTCCGGTGCTTGACGGCGGCAGATAGCACGCCAAAAGTGGGGGTGACTTTCCTGTCGGGGTGTACTGTATCTAGTGTTGTACGACTCAAATGGGCCTTGAGGAAGACGAAGGTTCAGAGATGAGGTGGTGGATCAGGAGAGTTTAAAAGGCAACATAGTCTACACACAGACACACACACACACATATACACAGAAAATAAATCCAGAGAGACCACAAATGTTTCATTTTGACTTAATGGAGGCGATCAGTTGGTTGGAAAGTGTCCTGTACGTCTCTTTTATATTATTATACCCGAAATAACTGGTAGTGTGCCGTTTAGTGGGCCATGTGGTTTTGCAGTCAGGCCAGATAAATTATCAACATCATTTTATCATAATAAAAATGTTTTAATTAAGGTGTCCGTAGACTTAATCATTATCATTATAAAGAGTAGCTGATCACATTTCTTTGGTCAAGAAAGCTGCAACAATGAACACACACAAAAATCAATCAATCAATCAATAACAGCAATTGTTGACACATTCATCAATTATTTGGGTCGAAATATCAAAAGTTCCTGAATCTGAAAATGTCATTCAGTGAGCTGTTTGGATTAGCTGGGTTATGTGACATCAAAGACCAAGATGAGGGTAGAATTATCCCGCTTCCTTATCTTCATATCACGAGTGCATTTTAATGATCCTCTGTAGTCGGCAGCGCAAAGCTGAAACGCCAATTTCGAAAGATGCAAACGCTGCATGGGAAAGTGAGGTGGAGTCAAGCCAGCAACTCCACTTCAGTATCAAAGTTCATTGAAACCTCCAGAAATAGCATCCACTTTTGAGGCATTATCTTTTTTTTCCCCCCCCATACTCTCATTTTCACATAATGTACGCTTCCATTAAACTTTCCAGAGTTCCAGAGTTACGAACAGCATTTCAGACATGTCCTGAAGCCATTTATGTTTAATTTTTTTAATTAAAGAGTTTTCACATTTGGACAGAAGTGGTGACAAAAATTTCATGGCACCGTTTAAAGTCATAGAAAGCTCTGGAAATCTGAAAAGGTGTTTTCAGCCTGTGTATATTTCAATATTGTAAATATTTAAATAAATTCCAGCTTGATGTAACGATTTAAAATTGGTTTATTCGCATTTATGGAATGTTTTAGCACTAAGAAGACTGTTATAGTTAATGCAGATGCATTTCTGCACGTTTACAGACGCTGCTGCGCAGGACAGCGTTTATGTGGGTCCCTTCCTTATATTCACATTTTGTCACGTATGTGACCCCAGGGCACCCCTGAAACCACAGAGACCCTCCAACCACAGGTTTGTAAAATAAAAAAAAAAAGGAAAAGAAACTTAATACAGTTTCTGTTGAGAAGATTTTCACATTCTGTGAAGTAATTTATATACACATATATGTACACACACACAAACATATATATGTGTGTGTCTGGATTTCTTTTTGTTTTGTTTTTTTTCCTTTGTTTCCCTTTTTAACACCCCCACATAAATATACCACTTTTAGAGAACATCTTTCTGGATAGCATGTGGTCAGTAAGTGGATTTGTAGTTTTAAATAAGGAACATCAGACAATTAGATGAATAAGAAAAGAAAAATATAATCATCTGACTTACCTTGTCTCCACTGGAGTAGAAAAAGTAGCGCAGACGGACTATGTTGCAGTGGTCCAGCTTCCTCATGATCTGCAGCTCACGGTTCTGGGTGCAAAAAAACAAAAAACACATATATATCATGAAAAATTACATTACAATCACATAACCTTGAATTAGCAGACATTTGTGTAAATAAACACTAGCTTTTGTAAGGCTTCTATTAGACCCCCAACATGTCAAATCACAACTTTGTCAGCATTGCAAAGATCAAGAGTAACTGTGTATTTTGACCAACAACATCCAGAAGGTCAGGCTATTTTCTTTTTCTATTAAGAACTAAAATGATGGGTTCTATTTTGCCCTAGAACTCAACAGTTGTCAAACAGTCAGCCATTCCTGTTTTATTGCTCAAATTCCTTGTTTTATTTATTTTTTTCATCCATCATCATCTGAAAAATCTCTCTTCAATCCCTCTGGAGCTCACTGGACCAATCAGAAAAGTCCAGCAGCATAAGCCCCGCCCTATAGGTTCCAGGTAATCTCAGAAACAACTAAAAATAACCCATCCGGATGCTGTTTAGCTCCAGTTTCCTAAGGCAAAAATAGAGGGGTCTGAAGAAATTACCTCTAATAAGACCCCGCGTTCCTGGAAAAACACAGAAGAGCATGCACATGTTGATTTGCAAGTCTTTATCTGGCTTGATCATAGTCTCTTTAACTATCACCATCGCATGACAATATAAGAGTTTGTCAAGAACCACCAAACTGAGAAAACATATAAGGTAGGAGAAAGAAATGTATGCATATATTGTAAATTAATTCATTTATGAAGGGCACACTTATACTGCCTGGCGTTTCTTATTCCCATTAAAATAAACCTATAATCTATTGGTGATCCAGGAAAACAAAAAGAGGACTCATCTACTTTACATCTATTTAGTATAGAGGGTGTTCAAGCCGACAGCGGTTGTTCATATGGGCTTTTTTAAGCCCATGGACAGGAATTATGGCATTAGACAAAGATTTCAAAGCTCCATTATGGCTCATATTTTCCTCTTTTTCCATTTTCCTTTTCGTCCTCCACCTCTTAATCACAGGACATTCATGGTGTAATATCTAATCCCAAATCCTTAACAAGCCACAGAATTTTCTGAGGACACAAAAATACATATTACATTTTGAAAAAGCTTTTGTTTTTTGTTTTCTTTTTGTTTTTTTCAAGCATCAATGGTTGGTAATAGAGTAAACTGTGCCAGCTAACATGCCCTCTGATGTCATCATATATAGAGAATAAAATTTACATCTGGAAACCAAAATTCCTGACAGAAGGTAAAGAATACGTACAGTATGAATACAAGCTGCTTCCAGAAAATCTGGGTGTGTACTTCAGCTGGAAAACAGTGTCTTACTAACTAATTCTCTGGTTAATAGTCTGAGTAATGAGCCAATTAATTGCCAAAATGATACCACATGACATCGAACAGAACAAAACTGATTAACGACATGGCTGGGAGCACAGCTTGTTGAGATGCTTGCTGGATGAACACACACCTGATAAGATGTCTGGTCTTGTGTAGAGAGTTTGGTGTAAAAGCTGTATGAGTCATCGTGGGATTGGCTAATGCAGGTTCACACAGGACGCTGGCTAAAAACACAGATACACGTGATGCTGGAGGAATGATGAAACCAACAGCTGATGCTAAGGTTTAGATGATCATTTGTGGTAAATACAAGGCTTTTATTTATCATCATCTCCTGGTTTTGTTGTGACAAATACTTAAAACTAGATGGGAACAGACAAGATGGGAAGTGGAAAACATTTCTTGCTATTTTAGACCAATTTAGGCTGATGTTAGTGAATATGAAAACTGTCCCCTATCAATTAACCTGACTGTTATTTACTCAACAAATAAGGCGATTACTTAATTGGTCGCACATTAATAGAGACTACCCGAGTACAGCAAAAATGGTGCCATCTGTATCCGCTACGTGGCAGTAACGCATTGCCATTTGGGGCTTTTTTTCAGACACGGCCACTTCCTCTACCTTCAAACAACCATGGTGTGGTCCTGCTATGCTGCTGAGTTTAAATAACATGGACCTACAGCAGAGAGGTTACCCATCTATCCCACCATGGACGAAGTGATGTAGGTAAATAGATCTCTGTGCACAAAGATGGAGGACACTGATTCAGCGAGAGAGGAAGGAAAAATGAGGAAGAATGATGACGTGCTGAACCTCACAAGAAATTCTAGACTATGTTTCCGTCATTCCGACAAGGTAAAGGTCAGCACTGATGGCTGCAGGAGTGGTGATCCTGTCTTTTTTGTCTGTAATAACTTGGAGGAAGCCACCAGCACGGACAAACCGAAACGGCACAGATCTGCAAATACCGCCCCAAAGAACTGTTGCCCCCTTACCTCTTTTGTCAACTACTTTAATAACCGAATGAGAGCATATTCTACTTTTCTTGCCTTGTGTGATTAAAAAAAAAAGAGAACTGAGCATTTGTACAGGCATTTTGTAATGCTACCTTGCGTTTTAAGTAATTGTATTGGGTACTTCTCTGCCAGTTTCAAATGGGAATTAAGAAACTGACATGGAAAAAAATGGGTCGACAGGTGGACTGGGGCGGTGTCTGCAGTAGTCCAGAGTTTGTACCAGTCTGTTGGGTGAAAAGAGAGTTGAGCCAAAAGGGAAGACTCTCCATTTACCAGTCCAGTTACGTTCCAAGCCCGTTCTACGGTCGAGAACTGTGGGTAGAGACCGAAAGAACGCGACTGCAGATACAAGCACCTGAAATTCATTTTCTACACTGGGGGGAGGCCTCTTCCTTTAGAGATAGGCTGAGAAGTTTAACCATTCGTGCATCTGGATAGAATACCTCCTCGACACCTCCCTGTGGAGGGGTTTTTGGCACGTCCAAATGGACAGGGGCCCCAGTTCAGACCCAGGACACCCTGGAGGGATTATATGCCTCAGCTGGTTTGGAACCCCTCGATATTTCCCCAGAGGAGCTAAAGGAGGAGGTCGGGGGAGAAGGAGATCTCAGCTTCTCTGCTTAAGCTGTTGCCCCGGCGACCTGAACTCGTTTAAGTGGAAGTTAATAGATGGATTGATGGATGGTTGACCATCAGTTTTAAAGGAGACATTTGACACAACACAGAAGACCAAAATAAGCAGCAAATTTCCACATTTGGCTAGTTGGAACCAGTGAATTTACATCACAAACCAGCAAAGTGACTGATTGACAAGGTTAAAAGCCTTCTAGCTGATTGTATGAATATTAATATGGTCTTTGATGCAGGCTGGCGGTCTTATTTTTGGAGTAATGTCAACCCCTACTAAACACATATGGTCCATGCAGACAAACAAAAGGACAAAAAAAAGAAAGACGCAGAGACAGCCTTCATCAGACTTCATCATCTCATCAGCACCGCAGAGCATCTTTCTGCTCAGTAGCCTGCTATAGATAATACCCCCCCCCCCCGCACATCTAATTCACTTACAGGCAGATGTTGTGGCACCCACCCCCCCGCGTTTTCACCCAACACACACTCAGACACACAAACCCCCCACGCCATAAAGTGACACCGTTGTACACAGGTCACAGGGCAGCAGACAAACCATACACTGCAGGCAACGCCCTCGCCTGCTCGTGCTGGAGTGTTGGAGGGTGTGTCTGTGTGTGTGCATTATGTGCGAGGGTGATGGTAGCATATGGAGGAGGAGCAGACAGGCTGTTGAGTAAAAGCCCTGCCCAGCACCCGCTATACTGCAGTCCTTCCTGCTGACCTGTCATCCCCCAGCGTCTCAGCAGCCCAGAGAGAGACACAAAAGGAGACAGATGAAGTGAAAAGAGAGAAAATACCTTAATTGCAGGCTGCTAAAGGTGCTTCACCTGAGCACTTTATGCTGCTGATGCATACTGCCACACAAAACCAAATGTCGCTCCAAAAAGATTAAGAGCATTCACCAACCACCACCCCTGTTTTGCTCTTCTGCTTAAGTCAAATCTAAAGAATCACACTCAAAGAAGATAGCAAATAACTTAAAGGCATTATTGTATGTCTTTTTTTTTTTTTTACTGCTATTAAAAGCCCACAAATTCACCAAGTCAGAGATGTGTAAAGCTGAGGTCACATCAGAAAATGTTTCATGACTCATGAGGCTTTGTAATATAGAAAAAGCTGACAAGAACAACCAAGATTAAGTTGGTTACAATAAATCTCATCAAGCATCTTCCCTTTTTCTCTGTGCTGGATGTTTACTCCCCTCTGGTATTTTGCTTTCAAGACTGAACGTTGAGTCACTCCAAGAGCTATTAAGAGTCCAAATGGCCACTATGACCATTAGCTCAGCCACCGATCTCAATGGGTTCAAACTTGTTACAGAAGATGCATCTGTAGACATTCTTGCATTATAATCCTGAGAAAAATCTGTCCACAAATGACTTGATGTTGATGCAGAAATGTACTTTTTTTTAAATCCTGGACTGAACGTGCCTGTATTCTGGCTTCTAGTAAAGTGAAAACGTAAGCACAAACAGTTAAACTGTTGGCTTTTTCAGCCCGTCTGAAAGTAAAGTTGATTCTCTTTGAAGCACAGTCTATTATCAACAAAAACATAAACTGAGACAAATGAAATGAATAAAATTGATCTCTTGGGCTGATTTTCATTTTCCAATTATATCATGAAGTGAGATAAATGAAAAACAGATCAAGCGTGTGGAAAATATAAATGCATCCCCTAAATTTATCACACCTTCAAATCTAGTTTTCATTTATATGCTGTATTTCAAAGTAGGACAAAGCACTTTTCCCCCATGTTAAAATGTAAAATCTTCTATTTCATTTAAGGGAATACTTGCTTACTTTCGGAAGTTTTGTCTAATTGTCAAGGTCTCCTGGTTCCTGCCATTGGCAAAAAACAAACAAACCAAGGAACAAACAGGAAAAATGATTCATTGGTAGATTTTTTTTTCCTTTTTCTTCTTTTTCAAAATTCCCACTTACTTCCTCCTTTTTTTTTGCCCTTTTCATGTCAGGCAGAACGATTGTTGGCTTCTATGTCTGTAAAAACGACTGGTGCTCAACGTGTATAAACACCAACTCCTGTAAAATATACTGTTTTTGCTCCGTTGCCATGTCACATGCTACACACGTGTGTAGCCTACATAGGCACCCGTTAGGAAGAAGCGTTAATCAAACTTAAGAGACTCAAAAAAAAAAAACAAGAGACTGATAAAGTAACATAATAAGAGAAATCTTACCAAAAAAAGACAATTGCTTCTCTGCTGATTTAAACAGCATTAGTGCTTAATGTGTTTGTCAGAGTTTCTTTGGGAGTGTTTGCTACCCTAAAAGACACAAAATTACTATTTACAAATGAAATGACATGTAAAAATAGCTTTGTGGAAGTCATGTGTGAAGTTGTGTGCACAAAAAAGTAAGGTGGTGGTAATGCTGAATAAATGGCTGAAACTTATTTTTCTACGTGATGATGCTCAAGGACTCAACATTTTTTGTAAAAAAACAGCAATAAAGGTGCAATATTACCTTGATTTTTGGGAACAACTGCATTTGCTCTGTTTTAGGTTGTACCTTTTTATGTTTTAGTCAGTTTCAAGCCCCTTAAATGTATTTGAAAAAAGGTCACAAATATACTATTAAATTTACATTAGAAAAAAAATGGCAAAAAAAAATGAATACTGTAGTTGTTAATAATGATTGATGAAATAATGATTAATCAATTTACAAGGAAGTAATTCATTTCAGCTATAATTTTTATTCTTTTTTACTTCGACAAACCACTGGGTCTCAATACACACCTGCCTGGGCAATTCCCCACCTGAATTTAACCAAGCAAAGGTCTTGCAGTCAAAAGACACTGGACACTGGTTCTGGAAAAGGTGTCCCTCTCTTATTTTAGGTTCAACCTACTGGTCTGCATCACGAGACCAAAACATCAAAGGAGACAGCTGAATCTACCACAACAGGGTTAATTCATTTAAACTCAATTAGCTTTTTTTGTATAGCACCAACTCACAACAAAGTTGTGTCAAGGAACTTTACACAGGTGTCATTATAAGTTTACGATGTTAAATATGACCCATTAATGAGGGTTGGATGACAATAAGAAAACCTCAGCTTATCATTGTAATCATCGTTTATGGATGTTACGTAAGAGAAGCAGCCAGCAGACATGCTCTCACTCCTAGCGAGCGCTCTAATGCAAGCATCCATTTTCCGATACGCATCATGTGATACCTCAGATGGGCATGGAGACGGACCTTTTCCATAATGCACCACAAGCAGACTGTAAACCCACCGAGATGGTCTGTCATCTCTCACCATCATCTGCTACACCCCAGCACAGAGCTTATTCACGTGATCAGCCTGCCGAACGTCTACGAGTGTGTGAGAGTGTGTGTATCAGTTAAGAGGTTAAGTCCTTGCACGCTGTGGGCCAAGCATGGTTCTGTCAATGAATGCTCACTGATTAAATTAAATAGGAAAGAAAATAAAATGTTTTACAGAGGAGGAGAAGTGATGAGGTGAAAAAGAAAAGTGGGTTTGTGCGTAACAGGCTATGCGCACTTGATGGCGCATGCGTGACCGTCATGTGAAGAGTCTTAGCACTCATTTGCCTCATTTTTATCACAAGCTGTTCACACAAGACAGGCTGAACAAGGAGGAGGGAAGAGAGTGGAAGAGAAGTGGGGCGCAGGTCCTGCTTTAAAGAAGAAACTGTACAATATAACAGCATGTGATCTTCAGCTGATCACTGAGCTGTTTGAAGATGCAACCTGCTGGTGCCTTATGCTAACCACAGGCTAAAAGAGCAGAGCAGGATGTGACTTCACTATGGCCCGCCTGCAGAGTCACAAAGAGAGTGTGTCCCGCAGAAGCACTGTTAATTCAGTGGCAGATGGTCGACCCCCACACCATTAAGTGACATCATTTATCTTGCCTGGTTTTGGAGAGGAAAGCACTAACACATGTTGAAAAAAACAAAACCAAAAAAAAACCTGTCTAACCTCCAAGAGGTTAAAATCAGGCCACTGAGCTGCTCAAGCATTTATCCTAACCAATTGGGTTAAAGTGATTCAGGCTACAACGAAATTTCATCAACTCTCTTGGGAAACAGGGCTGCACGTTCTGAGTTTCAGTGAGCTTGACCCGCCACAGAAAAACAAAGTCGGAGCAGAACAACGAGCGAGAACCGAACAGTCCTTTCTGATGAGTTTAAATCAAACTAACGTGTATTATCAGACTCGGGTACCTCATTCACCACTTTTATTCATTATATACTCGTATTATATTAAAATACTTGTGGACCAACTTTGCCCTCAGCATCGATAATAGCCAGCCTTTTTTTATTAACGAATTTTTAGAAATGGCACATACCAACTAAGGCTCATTTAGCTGCTTCGTTTTTAGAAGTCTCGTCAGTTCTTGATTGAGGCTGAAGCTGAAAACTTTGACTTTGAAAATAAAATCCATTGAATCACACTGAAAGATGCCACAAATAATTTATCTCCCATTTATATAAATAACAGTGGGCAACCCTGTATGATACAAACCTTCACAACAGTATCTATCATTGCAGAGCTTTTGCATTAGACTATATCACTTAAAGCTTATGGATAATTGATGAGTATAGTATATAGATGCCCAAAAAATTAGAATGAATTCAACACCGATTTCAACAACATATTAAGTTTCATATTAAGAGTTGTTAAGAAAGGAAACAGCTATTATGCAAGTTCAACAGCGCTAGTCTACCAGATCGTAACTGTAATTTCCAGACTCAGAAACAGAGACAGCCTTAACCCAGTATTAATCACTATAAATACCTACAAGGAACCAAGATACTCCCATGCGTGTACCAAGTTTCTATTCAAGTTTTTGTGGTAGGTCTAATCTAAACTACTTTTTCAAAACAAATTATAGAGTTTACCAATGCAGAGCAAACCATAAAAGTAAAGAATACCAGTATTTACAGCACGTTCAGCAAAATGCACAACCAAATTTCGTAGTCATATCATATCACCAATATAAACCCCAATGTGATGTGATGTGAGGTTAGGGCTACTCTTGCTTGTTTGGGGCTGTTGTTGGCCATTCAGGGATGCTCTGTTGTGCAAAAAAAAAAAACAAAAAAAAAAACAATGTTATAGCAGATGAATGTATTCTGTGGTGGGGTGCAAATAAATGTTCTTCCTCATCTTTTTCTGTTGTCATTGGTCTCCTTCCGACTCAAGCATCAACATGAACAGAGGGCGCTACAGAAGTTTAGCTTGTGGGAAGACTGCCTGCAAACCAGTCTACATGGGTTGGAAACAAGTAATTCCCCACTGTGTGTGGGTTGAGATTGATGCTGACGGAAACATACATGCAACCACATATAACGCAAGCATCACCCAGTGAAAGAGCAACAAGTCTTCAAATCGAATGAAAGCAAAAAAGGGGGATTCCAGTGGAGTTTAACTTTGAACATTACATTTTTTTTTGTGGCAAGTGAAATATGAAGGAATTAATAAGTTTGAGCCCGTTTGTGAAAGCAAACATCCCTTCAACCCCTTCCACATGCACTTCCTGCATGAAGATACAGACATTAAAGCGGGAGAGTGTTGAAAGCTCTGAGACTTTGTTTTCCATTTTGCAGTTTCTTTGATCTCACAGTTTGTGTGAAAGCCTCCATTCACAGTTACACTCATTATCTTCTATGGTCACGCTCATAAAAAAGAAAGAAAAAGAAAGAAAGAAAGAAATAAGAGACAGAGAGGAAGGATTAGGGGTTATCATTTACACATCCATCTTATTGTGTCCCGATTTTAGTTGACAAGTGACCATTAAGAGAGCTGAAAGCTGCATTGTGCGAGGGTGCAACTGCATGCCCGTTTTACCTTAAATCTCTTGTCCTGCAAGACCTTCTTGATGGCCACTAGTTCTCCAGAGTCGCAGAGTTTAGCTTGGTAGACGACACCGAAAGATCCATTGCCAATAACCTTAGTGTCCGTGTAGCTAACCTCCTGTGGCCGGTCGGGGCCTTGGCCTGGAGTGGCCACGACTGTCGTTACCTTGCTGCCATCTTTATCTCCTACAGAGATACAAAAGGACAGAAGAGACATGGAGAAGTTCAGATCAAAGATGCAAAGTTTTCAAAGATTAAAGGAGGAATGTAGACAAGTTTTTTCTCACAGTCTGATGAGCTGTTTAAAAAAAAAAATGGTCATCACACACCCACCCACCCACACATACACACACTGCTATTCATTTCTGATAACATCCGGAAGCATTGCACAGTGCATGTAAGCGTATGTGACAAACATCCAAATCAGCCAGGCTGGACGTCACATGAACTTTACTCCGCCACCTCCCTCAGAGCAAAGTGTGACTCATGTCCAACTGATATGTGACGAGAGCAGGTAGGCATCTACATGCTGTAGACAAAACACTGATTTCTGAAGCTGTGTGTATGCTGCACACGAATCCAAATCCACCACTTATAAAATTTTAAAAAAAGAAATCTCTCTTGTGTAGCTTATATGTAACGATGCAGTCTTAATTAGTACAAATGCAAACCTTCAAGAAGTAAATAATCTGCAGATAAAGTTCCTAGTCTGTTTCAAGGAAAAAAAAGAAAGAATAAAGGAAAGCTGACAGAAACCACTAGAGTTGTTGGGATACCGATAATGCACCTGAGATTGGAAAAAAAAAAAGAAAAGGTAGTATTTACATCTATTTATCATCAGATATGTAATTTTTATAAACAGAATCTAAAAGCCTACAGAAGAAGAAATATGACTTTGTAATAATAAATACTCCATCTATATTTTTTTTTTCCTTTTTTTTTTTTGTGTCTGCATATAAATAAATACAAATAAATACTCCATCTATGATATTACTTTAGCCTGAAAAATCCCACCAGAAAAATCGTGACATGCTCATTCTCAAGAATAACAGGCGCAAACCTTTACTGAGTATTTAAGGAGCCATCACTCTGGACATTGCTTTTCAGAAATGAGAGAAATTTCCCCAAAGAAAGCCAGAAAACAACAGACAAAAGTGTAAAATTCGTTATCCGAAATGACCAGCGCCTGAGCGCCATCTTTCTGCAGCTGGAGTTTCCCACTTTAACTGAACGTGTTCCATGTCGGCTGAAACAAGTTCAGAAAATCAGCTTTACAGCAGATGTTTAGACCCCCAACATATTCAAACGTTAAACTATAAAACATATATTTGTGTCTACAAGTGTAATTCCTGAATTTCTTTATTTAATAAATTTTATTTTAGTTTAAAATTTGTTTTATTTCCTAAAATTCAAAATAACTGCTATCAGATCAGCAGCAACCAGTACCCAAAGAAGAAGAACAAATGAGCCTGTATGGAGCTAGTAGATGCTAAAGAGACAGGGCTTTTAAAAAAGAAAAAAAGAAAAGAAAAAATGGAGCAAAACTGTGATCTTTAAACACATACAAACTGCGTGGATATTGGATGGACTATATTGATATTGTTTGTCCGCATCGCTGGATTCTATGTCGTTGCATTTCGAAGCATCAAGTTACAAAGACGCAACTCTGCAGGTTTTGTATCATGTAGCCTGAATTCACCATTAAAATATGAAAATATCTAAAAAGTTCAATACGTTCACTTTTGCCACCTGCTACTAACTCCACCTTTCTGTGAGCAGAGTCAAGGATCAAAGTCCACATAGTTAAGAGTTAAAGGGACAAAAGGTTGCAAATGTTTCACATCCAACATGTGTTCTGCCTTTGTACCTGCACTCCTTGAGAAACTTTGCAATAAACCTTGAAATTCCCTCAAAATCTTGGCAGCACCTGCAAAATCCTCTATTAACTAAACAAGGGCTCAGTTTATTGCCACACATCTCTAATTACGGCTGAAAAACCTGAAGTCAAAAAAATATCCTCAGGTGAATTTCTGAGCAGACAAGATCATCTGTCAAGAGCTATTTGTGCAAAACCAAGTTAAGGAAAGGAAAAGACGTGCACAATAACCCGTAATAATATCAGCTGCTAATTATTAACCAAGCAATATATTGATCAACCTCTGTACTGCTTAATCTAATTAACCAGGAATGTGTTACATTTGTCAACAAGACAAGCAAATATTTTAAGTGAGACCAAAAAAGATGGTGTGGCGCTTTGCTGATCTTATCAATTTTAATTCTCACTGGCTGGCTGGATCATTGATTCTGATGTGACTAGTGCCTGAAGGGAGGCAGGGTCCAACCCGAACATGAAGCAACTATTTCAGATGTGAAACTTCCTGCAAAGGGTCTGTAAAGTTTATTTTTGCATCTAAAACTCACATCCAAAGAACGAGGAGAGGACGAGAGGAAAGAGAAACCAACAGATCTTCCATCTCCTGAGTAAAATAAATTAACAAGATGCAACTGGAGACAGTTTTTTTTTTCCTTTTCTTTTTTTGGCAGAATTAGACTGTGTGTGCATAACAGGAAAAAAATAAATAAAAAAATCAGCCTACATATTCCATCAGGGCCATTTCTATGACGCCTCTGCACTTCCTCAAACCATGAGAAAGGTCTGTGCACTCTCTCACACAGACAAATGAACTGATCTCAGTGTGAGATCACACACTGGTGCAAATAAGGGATGGCAGAGCTATCCCTCTGCATTTCAAATGCACCTTTTTTTTGCATATGAATTCACAAAATAATCAGGAAAGTCATCACTCTGAATATCTCTAAATCCTCACCCAGACCAGCTTGACATCACATGTAAAATCATTCTTTTGACCTTGCAATTGCCTTTTTACTCTGAAAGCCAAAAGAAAACTGATTGATAAAAGTCCGTCCTGGAATGTGGGAAAATCCTGCTTAAAGATACAAATGAACAGATGTGAAAATCACCTTTAAGCATGTGCTGCCACTGTTAAGTCGTCCTGCACCCTGCCTAGAAATTGAGTGCGCGATTTCACCTGCACATACTGTCCAACTTGGCTGCAAAGTGGCACAGCAGCGATGGCTGTTGCAAATTTTTGCCAGAGGCATCAATAGTCAATTCAGGTCACCAGACTAGCATGTGGACACAATGGGACAAACAAAGCCTACTGAGCAATCAGAGGATGTAAGAGGGGCTGAGCATCATTCAGAGGCACCAGTTTTATCACTGATAATAAATACTGCTTTTAGATTCAAAGCAAAAGCTGCTAAATTAGTACCAAGATGACCCGTCTGAAACAAGGCACTTCTGGGTTCAATTTAACAAGAAAAAAAAAAAAGATTAACTGCAGTTCCTCAATTGCCCTCTAGGTGCTGGCTTCAAAGGGGAGTCAACGTCAATCGTCTCCAGTGTTAAAATGTCAAACTTTGCAGCTGAAATAAACATACTATACAGTGTGGTACTAAGACAGTTTTGGTCTCTTTAGTTAAGATTCCACATCTACAACAGCTGTGCGATGGATAATTTTTATTTGTACTCAGTCAGGTATAATTGTTTAAAGGAACAAATTTATGTATAATTAGGTCTGGGGTCTTTTGATCGATAGCCATGATCAGTTCAGTTACTTGAAGCTTACACCATCTATTTATTCATTTATTGTACAGACAGCTCCAGCTGGCTGTGAATTGATCTGGAGGAGTCCTAGGACAGAGCGGTTTGTCCTAACCATGCATTAGGTTGAAATAGCTCGGTCCTTCATCACAGCTGGGTCATGGGTCCTCCAGCCATGCCTCCACCCAGGTAAGCTATCTTTTTGGATTGACTAACTTTGCGCGGACATCAGGAGAAACCCAGTGTGGATGAATCCACAGGTATTGATTTCTGATGTTGCCACCAAAAAACGCTTGAAATAGAAGGTCCGACGCCTGGTGGACAGTGGTACCCTCGGAGGCTGCCATGATTTAGCATGCTACGAGGGTCCCACTCGATTGCACTTCTGGTCATCCTCATTTTAACTCCGATACTCATCTCAAATGTCGTTTTGGTGGCAAAATCAGGATGAATGTAAGCCAACGTCGTCATCATAGGTCATCATGAGCTAAGATGAGCTAAAATACTTGCACTGACTGAACTAAGCTGGGTTCCAGGTCTGCTCATTTTGCCTATTTTATAACATGACACCGCACAGTACAAGGAAAAAGAAACATCACAGAGGGTTTGCCCAGTTCTTTTATACAGTCCAAGATCTGAATATATGTGTACCCCGTGTTAAAGTGGTCGCATCTTACAAAGCAGATTAGCACCACAATTCAGGATGGAGTCATCCAATAAAACAGCTGAAACACTCTTTAAAGACACACCTACAGGAACAAATCACAAGTGATTAAGTCATCTAAATGCATCCATCCATTGTCAATACCTGCTTATTTCTGTACAGGGGTCTGCTGGAGCCCATCTCAGCTCTCTTCTGGGCAAAAGGCAAGAATACACCCTGGACACATTGGCAGTCCATCTCGGGGCAAAATTTAAATAATTTCAGACAAAAATTCATGACATAATTGACTGTCTTAGACATATTTTAATATGTGCAGTTGCATATGGGAAACGGATGATTGGCAAGTCCTGCAGCTCCGTGAGCAGTTTGGAAACGGAGGATCAAAACGAGGGTAGTATCCTGTTTCATACAAATGAACCTGAGTGATGGCCATCATCATTGCTGTGACATCAAAAAGTCATTTTAAAAGTCCCATAAACTGTATTAACTGCCTGATAAAAACTTTCTTTTCTGCGGTCTTTAAATAGGGGATTCAATGTTGTTTTTCACCGAAAATTGCCTGTGTGCAAAGTCAGAAACACCATGGCCATAGCAAGACATGTCAGCTGTGGTCTTGCTGGCTTGGGGATGTGGGGATTCCACCCCCCTGCAAGGATAAGGAAAGCTGGGGCCATGGGGGAGCCGGGACAGGTACCAAACCAGGCCCCCAAAGGATCAAACACACACCACAATAAAGAGAAGAGATGCAGTGCTTTAAAGTCGGTCAAGAAAGCTTCAGAAAAAGAGCTTCAACTTCACCAGTGACTGCTGCATCTTCTGCAGGGATGGTGCCGCTTTCGCTGAGGAAGTGGAGTCAATGTCTGGAAGGTGAGTGAGAATCTCCGACAGAAAAAGGAGCAACGTTTTACGTCCGCCATAGCGTTGGTTAGAACTTTTCCGCTCTCTTAGTAAGCATATTGTCTGATATGAAAATGTTGGCATCTATGGGCTGGAGCTTACAGGTCAAGGCTGTGGTGCTGATATGGTTAATAGCACCTCATTTGAGTGTCAGCTGCTGAGTGAAATCTTCTTGAAACTTTCCATAGTTGGAAAAACAGTCCGGAATGAAGAAAAATATATTTTCGGCCCTGAAGACAAAATTTTTTCTTCTTCATATCCTACAAGTGAACTGATCCTCAGACAGAGGTTTAGACCTCCAGAGTCCAGCAGAAAGTGGGCTGGTCTTTGTTAATCATGGAGGAGGATCCAAACAGGTCCTTGTAAAGTGTTACAAAAAAAACACTTTGCAGGTTTTCAGATTGGATCATGTTTCAGCTGAAATTTACACTTGAAAGAGGCGACAATAGGATTTGAGGTTCACTGCATGTCTATTTGACAATCTAAACTATCCTTATTTAACTATGCTGAGGTAAAACTGGGATTTAAACTTCATGGGACCTTTTTTAAAAACAAAACAAAACATTGACACCAACTTTGGAATACTGCAGCAGGTCACAGTGCCTTCCCTGTAATTGTTTTCCCACAAACCTTGAACTTTGGCAAATAAAAACAGATGCAGATAATGAACATGAAGATCAAGCTGACATCACAGGCCAAACTGTGTTATGAAACTGACTGACAACTTATAACAAAGATGCCAGCAGGTTGTGTGAGAAGACTGAAGCAATATAAAAATTTCTGATACAGAAAGGTATCACCCTGATCTTATATTGTGAGCTCAGGTGATGTATCAAACACCAGTAACAGGAATTTCATAAAATTTATGATGACGTCTCCAGTCTTCCCCACTCATGATCAGTGTTTAATGCAGAATTGCATTAAATGAGATGCAGCAGAATTTCTTATTTCCGACTGAACAAAATGCAGATGGATGTTCAGTTGCAACATTTACTTGGTCGTTATAGTTTTAAGTGTAGAGTTGAGAGGTACGAGACACTGTCTCATTCGCAAAACGATTATAGTTTCTCTGAAAAACAGCTACTTTTTTTTTTTGTTTTTTTGCAAGGTGCTTTTTGGGGAAAAGAATGCTTCTGAAAAAAAATCTGAAAAAGCCAAAATCACTCCATTAATCCATTAAGTGACGATATAACCCAAATGAACATCCCTCTAGTGAATGATGCTGTAATGCATTAAGAGAGGACGTGCACTGTGTGTGTCAGAGAGGCGACAGGCTGAAAGCTGCTCTATTTTACAATACAGTAAAAAAAATAAAAAATATTGAAAATTAAATTAATTTCTCAGTGTCCAACTTCTCAGAGCCATTCAAGCTGGATACTATCCATTACTGGTCACCAGTAACCATCAGTCAGCGCATCCTCTATTTCAAGCATCAGTCAAATATAGAATAAAGAATATGAAACACGTCAAAATTGATTTAAAGATTTAAACACAACTCTTCTACAGTAATTTCTCACTCTGTTTCCATTCACTTCAGGATTTTTGCAAGCATTAATTCAACTGTTACTTCATCTATATTTGTCTTTTTTAGTCACTACACCATTTACATTATGTCAGTACTGCAAAAATCAACTTTCCATGGGCTCATTCTGAAATTTGTCATAAAATCTCTTCCATCATATGCATATTAAACAAAAATTTGCTATTTCATTATTTTGTGTGAATTATGATATAAACTTAAAAACTCATGTTAAGATGCGTTTAATCTTGTCCATCACAACCAGTATCTGTGTATCAATAATAATATCTGAGCTGATTTGTGTGGTTCTTCATAAATAGCAAGAGGGTCTTTTTTTGCTGTTTTATAGCATATTTGAGAACTTAACTCGACGAGCAGGTAGGATGTACCCAACACAAGGAAAACTGTATCATTCGTCTAGCATGAACGCTCTGGTCTGTGCTCAAACTTGGCACGATTCCTCGACTCTGGCGCAGTAGGAAAAGGTCTGTTTGGGCACAAAACCTGGAAATCTTCTTTGGAAGGAAACAGTAATGATATTACAAACATATTAACACCATGTAATTTCATCCAGATCCTCGTGTGGCTCTACATGTTGTGGTACAAGAAACTTCAGACACAACATCCTCCAACCATCCAGCATCAAATGCACTAAACTAGTAAATTCAGGTGCATCAAGATGTATATTACATATACACACAAATTTACAACAGCACACAAATTATATACACTTGAATAAAAATTGATTTATAAAATGTTCTTTTTTGTTGTTGTTGTTGTTTTTTTATCCCTCTGTGAGGTTTGCATTAAAAGCAGTGAGTCAATTAAGTGTTTCTCAACTTTGTCTATTTATAACCAGAGATTCTTCAGGGATCTAGTTAAAATGAAGAAATATGAAACTGTTGCCCTGAAGTCAGTACAAGTAGTGCTAAATTTTTCAGTTAGGAGCACCAACACTATAGAGGAAAAGGTTTGTCTAGATTGCTGAAATGACTATTAGCAGTAGTTAATTAAAAATACAAACTGTACAGAATGTAATTACACCCTGATGACATTCGCACAGATGCCCAGCACAACCACAGCCTGACCTACCAGTCAGTGAAGCATTTGGTGCCTTGCAAAAGGGCACTGCAAAGATATTGATGAGCAGCAGGTGCCGATAAATCACTTTCACATCCAGATTTTATCGTGCCAGTCTAAGGCACCCCACACCTCAGACTTTTAGGTCACCTCTGCTCGGTTGAGTTATATGCCTGGATTGTGGCACGGGCAGAAGCACGCAGAGGCTCTTGTTGTGCACAGGTACAGGTATCTGTTCAAAGCATTCCACTGCTGTCATACAACCGATGAGCTAGTTCACTGCATTACTGGAACATCCAGTTACAGGAATGTCAGCGCTGTCATAAAGCGAACTCGGTCAAGCAGCACTGAGACGAAGACACAAATTCTGACAAGCCATGCTACGGGTGCATAGATTTTAGATATCAGTGGTGTGCAGCCTGAAGGGCCACGGTTGATTGAGTCCTGCCACGACACCGACTACACTCAGCAGAGGCTGATCACCCTCTTTTTTTCCTCTTTTACTCAAAACCTAGTTCTTGTTTGAATCTCCAGTGATTCTGACAGTCGGTGGCTTTGCCTGCAAGCCCTGCCGTTTCACTTGAAAACCAAATGTAATTTGTTCGTTTTGCTCCAACCCTCACTGAAAAAAACTTAAAGGGCAACTTGCAGGTTAAATCAAAAACTGATTGAATACTTGACCTTGTCAGAAGAAGTCTTTTAAAAACATATCTAAAACTTTCTATGTAAAATAGAATGTAAAACAGAAATTTTAATGCAAATGCGCCCATATTAAGCTAGGCTCTGACAGCAGCCACTTTCCCGTTAGCAAC
>JBAMYA010049365.1:0-33460 GCA_037176975.1 Arrhamphus sclerolepis | reverse complement strand
AGATAGATAGATAGATAGATAGATAGATAGATAGATAGATAGATAGATAGATAGATAGATAGATAGATAGAGAGATAGAGAGATAGAGAGATAGATAGAGAGATAGATTTAGTCTCACAATGTTCATATGCCAAAAATGTGTATTTGGATTTCATTAAAAAAAATCCAAAATCTCGTTCTGTTCTTGAAATCAGAACTTCAGTGAAGTGAAAATCAGAGATTTCACACTTGCATTTCTGAGACTTTTGTTATCCAAGGTAATTGTTTTGTTTGAGAGGCTGTTTAGAAAGAGCAGAAAAAGCTCATTGCATGTATTCTATACATAAAAGGCCTGGATTAACTCTTATAGATCCTGTTTGAACATGATTCAAGGACTGTTTAAATCTTGATCTGAATCCTTTCACACTGATTGTCACTGGAAGATGAACACTCGAAGCTCTCTTCTCAGTTTAAATCTGTTTTTATGGGGCCAGGGAATGACAACACGGCAGGTTTGGGAGCTGATAGGGTCATCTTAACCATACAATTTATGCAACAACACTCATTCCATGAGATGTAAATATCTAAGTCATCTGCATAAACCATGATCAGAGAGTTTGTTAGTGTTGACACATAGCTGTCCGCATGTTTTGCCAAAGTTAGTAAAGCAAAAGCAAAAATATGTAACCTCAGGGAGACGGAACTTGGTGTGGGGTCCTCTGGTTAGAAAAACATTAACATTTAGACCGCAAGCTTCAAAATAGTGCAGTCCAAAATGTATTGTGCTGCTGCCCCATGAGCTTCAAAGAGTTATGCACAATAGCTTCAAAACATCAGCTTTTCAGCAATAAGCATGCGTTTTCTCTACAGTCGGGATTTGTATCTCATTGTAGTGTATTTGCCTTGCAAAAATCACACTTTGAAATAACATGGTAGGCGTTTTTTTCAAAGACGCTTATCTGTGTTTGGTTTGGAAAATGCATTAAGGTGGAGGGGTTGGACTGTTATCTGAAGAAAGGGTTTTTTTGGTTTTTCTGGTTTTGTTTTTTGTTTTTTTTAAAAAAAAAAACTTCCATGTAGAGGTCAGTTTTCCATGCATGATAATTATCCACCCATTATTATTGTTTTTCCAAGCACACTCAGTCTGATTGCTTTAGATGTAAGTTTGCCATAGGCCTTTAGCCGTCGCCTCCATACAGCAATCTGATTAACTCAAAGCGCTGGGTCTTTTATTTCACACATGATGACAAACTGCAGTGTTTGGGCCATGTTAAGTGCAGAAAATAGTTCCTTTTTATTAGCTGAGTAAAAGAATATCTCTTTTTTTTTTTTTACTGGGCTCTATTATTAATGTAAAATAAGCTCCGGTGAGGCTGTGTTTTTATTCTTCTGTTTGATATATGGCTAATATAGAACAACATTAATACACATCAGGAGCTGACCCTAAATGAGTAATAGAAGGAAATCAGAGCCAAACTGCACAGTATAGTTCAAAAAGTTATGTTTATAAAGCATGATAACGAGGAGAAAGCGCAGTAATTCTGTAAAACATTACACATTTATACATGAATCATTCCATATGAAGAATGTCCTACAGCATGAGGCTCTCTAGCAGCACCACATTAAAAACAGGCTTCATCCGTGGATGTAAATCACTGCATGGATTCAGGAAGAACTTTGGAAATCCCTGTCTGAGAACATATTTGTGTCCTATCCACAAATACAGGTTCAAACTCTGTTATGCAAAGAAGAAGCCATAAATGAATACCATCTAGAAATTTTGCTGCCAAAGCTCATTAAAAATAAACTGAAGCAAACTGGAAAACTGTCCTGTGGTCAGATAAAATCGAAATTCGATTTCCCATGTGCATCCAGATCGAAGATCCAGCGAGTGCACAGTTGAAAAGCATCTCTGATGATATTGCTGTTGTAAAATATGCTTAATAGTGATATATACACCTCCTCTCCAACTTTTTAAAGACATGTTGCAGCCATCAAACTTGAGATTACTTTATTTTGTTCTTAAGACTGTACATTTCCTCAGTTAAAATATTTGTAATGTGCTCCATCCTTTTATTGGAAATAAAATGTGGGATCTTTTTTTTCATATTATTCACAATGCCCAAAGTTTTTGGGGATTGTGGTTGAAATATGGTGAGCTTTCATTGTGAGTGTCATGAATTTCTGTGGGCAGTATGAGATGATTCACTGGAAAGAAAAGAGATTTCTTTAGTTTATTGTAAGAGTCGCTTGGACCGACAGTTATCTCAGAGGGAAGAACAAAGCTGCGGTCAGTGGATTGTCCGACAAATGTTAGGTAACTCTGTACTCAGTGGTCTCTTGCACTTCAATTCCCTTGGGTGTACAGGGTTTTTGGACATTGTTCAATAAGAACAGCTGGTTTTATTCACTGAAAACAAATCATGTTAGAAATGCATGTGCGCTGCATATATGCATGCACTTCATACTCCGAATTAAAACATGCAGTCTCCTTTGGCTCTATTCCCACCTGAATCAAATAAATTCATAAAATACATAAAGCAACACTCTTTAAGAGCTGCAGCAGAAAGGAGGCCTCTGCCTCATTATCACGACCACACAGGCCATGCTTTCTCTTGTTCCCACGAAGGAGAGTCTCCTTCCTCCATTTACTTTGGTTGTGGTTTGCATTTGGTGCTTGTCTATCTGCATGTATGCAGCCTGGAAGAAATGTGTTTTTCATTGAGGGCTGAGGCCACAGCCTGTAACGTTATAAACTTCTTGTCATTGCGTTTGGTTGTGAAACATGAAAGGAAAAACATTATTCTTCCCAAAACAGTTAGAGGAGTTTTTAAACTTGCGGTTTTAAATGGACATGACTGTTTTGCTCGTTGACTTCAGCACCTGAGGATTGAGGGCTAACCATCACCACTGAACCTCGAGTACAGGTCCACGCTTGGAGTTGGGGGAAAAAAAAACACTAACTGATCACAAATTACTGGCTGAAGTTGCATCATTTTTCTTGTCCTTTAAAGATACAGTTGTTATCCATTCTTATCCACCACACTATTCAACGATCCACTCGTGTTGCATTTTTCTCAGAACTTTTGAGCACTTTTATGGAGCACCTTAACGCCTTGATGATATTATCGGCAGTGGATATCTGGATGACTTTAGTTTCTTACTTGGATCCTTTCATACATATCCATGCATGTGGAGAGCTAGCATCAGAGCTGAAAGGACTTCAGATGGCGGTATCTGAATGAAGAAACCACCTCTTTTCTTCAGGACGATCAGATTGGACAAGTTATCAAATTTTGTCCATCTGTTTCACAAGACAGATATATGAGTAACAGATCCACAGCGCCGTTGGGTGCTAGTTTAGCAACAGGGCTGGTACTGTACCAGAGGAACAAAGCTGAAGTCTCATAACCTAAGAAGATGATGATTCCCATTTACTGAATTACCGTAACTCATAACTCCTCCAAACCACTACTCCCCACCCTAGAAACACAACCTTAATAAAGACCACAGACAACAATCATGTCCTTTCCATTGTTAGTCATCAAAAAAAAAAAAAAGAAACTTGCGTCTCATCTCATAGGAGGGACAGGAAACACTCATGCACAGTCAACAGAAAAGGTCCAACACACACTAATTAAAACATGCAGACAAAAAAAAGTAATTAAACATCATAGGGTTATTGTTGTCTTTTGCTTGTAAAATATATGTCAAAGCTAAAAAAATGACTGTTAGTGATTGTGCTTTTTATCCCGACATTCCAGTGTGATGTCCACATTATCCAAGCTGCCAAAAGACAATGAAAGTTCCCACACATGTCAAACATGAGTAAGATGAGTTCATGTCAGAGCTGTACACAGATAACTTATTATTCAGGATTTCTGCATGTTGTACACAGAACTCCTCATCTGTCTGATTTATCCGTGGTTGCACCCACCCTCTGCCATCAGCAACGATCCCCTTAAACGCTGGCTGTCATAAAATGCTGATGAGGAGAAGTATGCAACATGGCTTCAATTTAAAATTCTCTGCAATTCTGTTTTCATTGTATTTCTGTGGTTTGGAGACGGAGGTGGTTTCAGAATCAGAGTCTCTTCTGTAGTAAACACCTGACTGCTGGATCCAAATGCACAGAGCCGATCCATCAGAGTCAGTGCAGAAAACCTCTTTTGTAATGTGACTTATGCAACTCAAATATTTCAGTGTTAGTTATGTTAAGCAGAGGCAGAACTTTAAAAAGTTAAATAAATGATGCCGGTTTGACCTTTGGACAAATGCTGTAGCGTACCTTTTTTGTTTCAGTTTGTTGGTTTCATCACCACAGGCAACGATGGATTTTGGAGTCTAACAACTAAAGTTTCCATTTATGATTTTTTTTTTTTTTTTTAATAAGGCCTCATTTTTATATTTTGTCAACATCTGAGGTCAGGGTGTTAGGTTGTACATGCCTCATTCCAGAAGTCTCACGTTAAAAACTTGGACGTGGCGGGCCCTGTTCCACTGGGACGTGGTAGGAACTTGTGAAAACACAGCGGCATCACCTCTCATTGTTTTATGAAATCCAAACTGGAGAAAGATCTTATTAAAAGCACAGGAGATGTGGCAGATCCAATGGTTTTTCCTTTTCCTTTCCTTTTCTTTTTTCTTTTCTTTTTTATTTACAAGATTTTACTCAGCAACCCTCCAAGTGCAGGTCAGCAACTGCCGTTTAGCTTTACAGGCTGGCCTCTTTTACTTGTGAGATGTTAAGATATGTTGTCTGTGCTAAACTGAAGCAGAACTACAGGTATGAATCATTTACACTAATATCCTTCATCTAATCACACTGCTCCAGCTTCTCACTCATCTGCTTGTCTGCTCTGTGGAGACGCTGAGTCTCCTGCTGTGTCTCACAGATATGATGTCACACTGTCACGTAGCAGATGCAATTATAGCCGTGCTGCCAGCACACCTGGCAGTGGAAGCACAGGCTAGATCAGGTCCTACCGTTCAAAACTGATCTGTATTGACCCAAACTGAGCTGTACCGTTCAGTAGATATGGTTGTAAAGTCTCTGATTGGGGGTGGGTGGGGCCTTACAGAGCATCACAGACACAGGTCAAATGCAGATCAATGAGTACCTGTTAGTTTAAGTGCTAATATTTCTTTTATAAGTTAAGAGGCCCTCACATCTGGAGGGTTGTGTCCACTCCCTGAGTCAAGTTTCCTGATGAGGTTCGGGATAGGGGGGGCCAACAAATCTCCCCAGGTCTGGTCTGCCTTTCCCACTCACACCGAATCCAAGATGAGACAAAAGAGACATGCAAAAGTGCCGCTGCCGCAGGTGACAGTAAGTGTAGCAGCTTTTTTCATACACGAATATTCGTGGACCCATGTCAGATGAATTATTCCTTTCCCATAATGTAATTAAGAACGTCTTGGGCTAGCTGCATATGAGTCATCTTTAGAAAGTGATTAAATTGAGTGTTTCCATGTAATTCTGAAGATTGAAAGTGTCAATTATGATGCTGTCAAGACACTAACATTGTGATTTCCACCACCTGCGTGGAAATTATGCCTGGAAAACAGGCAAAACAATGTCAGCCAAAGATTAAAAAGCTCATTATTTACCATGAAAGTGGGGAAAATGTACAGATCTGCTCCTATGTTGTTCTAAACTTAAAGCAATCAATTCAGTTTTAGAACTGCGGCCAAGATCAAACGCTCAAACCCCCATTGTGCCCCTAAAAGTCCTGCCACTCCTACTGTATCGGCACAGACTCGCATGGTTTGTAGTTAGCACGACCCTTTGAATGCCTCAGCTTTTTCTGCTCTCACAGGTGCACGCAGCAATCAGCAGCTGAAAACACACACTCTCATGAGCAAGTCTGGCTCTGACATGACTCAGCCTTCAGCACATGTCGCACAGTGTTGCACATCGGCCATGTGTGTCAACTGTGATCGATTTAACTCAACTTGCTGGATGATGATGACGAACAGTGTGAGATAAAACAGCCTGCACAGGAAGAAAGAGCGTTGAAAAAAAATATTTTTCTGTGCACATACATCTCTGGCTATGATATAATGAAATACGCTCAATCACATAATTTGAGGAGACTTATGATGGAAACACTTTCTGGCTGGATTCTGTAAATAAAAGGTGCAAATGTCACCAGTTTCCAGCATGAACAACAACGCACGTAGCCTGGGCTGCAAACACAAACTGAAGTTGTGTTGTTTAGTCTTCTCGGCAAGTCTGTTTAAACTGCAACATCCACATATAGTAATAATAATAACTGCAGGAACAGAGCCTGATTGCTATAAAACTGAGAGAAAACCTGTAACATCACAGAACACAAAGGGCCTTCAGGATTATCACAGATAGCAACCAAAGAAATTCAAAACACTGAGCAGCTGAAATGAACCACCTGCAGCAAATGTTGCAATTGCACAAACACTCCCCCACTGACAGTTCCAGTCTGTCTTTTGAAATTTGGAGGAAGTTTATCATTTACTTTTCAAAAAAGAAAAATATCATGTCCTGTGCATGACCTCCATGAGCCAGGCCTGCAGTGCTCGTGTTGTAAGTGGTTTAAATGCAAAGCTGAGTAACCTGATGTAGGGGGTTAACCTTATACTATAGGCTCACCAGTCATGCCAAATGAGGGAGGAGGTGTTGGGGGCAGGGATGGGGGAATCCCACTATAGTAGCACTGTCGCCCAGCCATGCAGAGAGAGCTCACACTTTGTGTGTGCTCAGTGATTGGTTTAATGGGGTAGAAACAGTGGCTGCGTCTGGAATGCCTTCCAACACGGCCATGACCTCCTTGGATGAGTGGGATTACAAGCTGTGGGAGAGGACAGACCTTTCCTGGGCAGATCCTGCGGTCAGAACTGCTGATCAGCAAACCCCGCATGGTCACACCCTGGAAAGGGGCGGGGGGGGCTATTAGGTGCCGGCCTCTAAACTTATACGCAAATGCTGGCAAAGTTTATGATGTTTACAAAGACTTAATGGCCGAGTCTAGTCTGACTAACCTGAGATGAAAACAGAGAAATGGGATGGAAGGAAAACATCAGAATTCATTACTTTGTATTAGTATCTTTAAACTAAAAAGCTAATTTCTGAAGAAGCTTGAAGTAATTGCTTCAGTTGGCAAAAAAGCAAAGAAATTAAGTTTAACCAAGTTATGCACTTGACTCTGCAGACTTATAAGCTTTTGAGGACCCAGGAGCTGCAGAACTATAACTTTAAGCATATTATAACAGAAATCAAAACCTTGTGACTGAAAATGATCTAACCCCTTAGCTAAAACAGACCACATGCAGACAGGAGTTAGATATATGGCAGTGAGAAAATGTGTATAGTTGGACCTCATTTCCCCTACCGGCTTTTAATTTACATGCTGCCAGTGTGAAGTGGGGTATAGAACGAGAAAAACGTGTAAATCTCTCGGGTGAAACTGAAAAAACTGAGAAGATAATGTGAAACTGTTGTTATGAATCAGGTTGCACCGCACAGCTGCGTGGCCTGGGACAAACGCTCCTGCATGCAGTAAGTCACACTCAGAAATGCTGACAGCACACACACACACACACACACACACACTGGAAGAGACGGGATTCTTCATCATCCCATTCACACTTAAGGGGAGGATTTCATGTGACTTCCACGTTGTACCCAGAGGAAAACACAGTGGGGGATTGGGGACATCCCGTGCAATTTCGGTAATGGCAGGGTCAAAGCTGAGCTCTGCTCACTGTCCACTTGGCAGCAGGCTACTCTGAGGAATCACTGAGCTTTAATTAAATGTGGATGCCATAAGTTAATCAGATCAAAGACAGGCACTAAAAGGGAATTATAGTTGTACACTATGTGAGGTCTTGCAGCCACATAACGTTAGCATGTGTTCTGTATGTGTGTGGCAGCATAACGCAACCAAGGTGAAGCACTGAGACACACTGAAGCCTCACAGAGAGAAAAATAATTGGTGCTCATGGTATGGATTATAGACAGCTGGCTTTTCTATTATTATTATTTTAGCACAGCTAAGGTAAAGAATGCTTTCTATGTTGTTAAGTATTTCTGATGCGCACTGTAATTTTATTAGAGATTTCACCCAAACAGATTGAGAAAGCAGAAAATTTGAAGGAAAACAAAAAAAAAGCAAAGCTAGAGTCCTTTGATGGGAATGGGCATGTGGTGAAAGAAAGCTCCTTCACAGAAAGAATATACCGTGTGAAAAGCACGGACTGAAGTGTCAAGTGAATGAGTGATCACACATTAACTCTGTCCCAGCTGCAGCGAGGTCAAAAAGGTAAAATTCTGCTGGACATTGCTGAAAAGGAACTAAACCTGCACCCTCTATTTACACTGAATTTTGTGATCGTTTTACTTCTGTCAACTATTTATTTGCACTGCATGTTATTGCTCTTTAGTCCTGGTCACTGTGGTGGTGTGTGGTTTGATGGGACATCATGTGGGCAATACTGGGAACCACCTTACCGCTTACATGTGATTCAAGAGGGTAAGATGGGCTGCTCATCAGCTGGTGTGCAGACCTCTATAAAAGCAGACATTTTTTGTAGGTTTAGATCATTCAGATGTTTGTTAACTCAATGTCAGAAGGAAAGAATCTTAGAAATTGTTGCTGCACATCATTCTGCAGAGTATTTTTAAACAATTTACAATGAGGAAGACTATTTTCAAGCAGGAAGCAAAATCTTCCCTGGAGTTAATGTCCCAGTACATTTACACTAATGTCATATCACACAATACTCAAATAAATACCTCCACCTCTATCACCCCAAGATCTACATCTTAGACCATACAGACCTACACTGAGTTTTCCAAAACTGCATCTGAAAAACTCGTAAGACTTCTGCAACAATGTAACACGCTTTATTTGGTTAAAAAAAAAAAAAAACTGACCACAGCAGTTCAACAAAAACATCACATACCCGCTGTCAAGCTTGGCAGTGGAGGTGTAATGATTTGGGGTTGTTCTGCAGCCATGGGAAAAGCACATCTTGCAGAGTTTGAGACAAGTTTGATCAAAATTGTGTCACACAACAGAACAATGGGCCGAAGTCCACCAGCAAATCTACATCACAATGGCGGAAAAGTAAAAAGAATCAAGGAAAGAACCTAGTCAAAGTCTTAAAAAATTAAATCTGATTGAAATGCTGCAGCAAGACCTTAAGGGAGTTGTGTACAAGTGAATGCCTGAAAACTTTAATGAACTGAAACCATGTTGTCAAGAAGAATGGGTCAAAGGTCCTCCACATCGATGTGAGAGACTGATGAAGTCATACAGCAAATGACGACCTCGGGTCATTTTTCTGCTAAAGATGGATTTACAAATGTGATTTTCTTGATTCTTCTGTTTTTACACACAAAAAAACAACATAGGATTAAAAG
Organism: Arrhamphus sclerolepis; assembly: GCA_037176975.1. Lineage (NCBI taxonomy): Eukaryota > Metazoa > Chordata > Actinopteri > Beloniformes > Hemiramphidae > Arrhamphus > Arrhamphus sclerolepis. The sequence continues at coordinate 24,081 of JBAMYA010049365.1, read as the reverse complement.
AGGGGGTACTTCTGCACATGACTGTATACTCGAGAGTGTGACCGAATGTTTTTGCAAATACCTTTTTCATGATAAATGAACTGGAGACAATCAGTTCTTTTTTGTGACCAATAACTAACTCTTTGATCAGTAACTCATAAGCCTGCAGGCCTGAAAAGCAAAAGCACAATAAATGTTTTTGGTTTTTGTTGTTTTAACACCAGTTCAAATTGCTTCTTGGATTAGAACAAAGTGGTGCCTCAAAACTGAGATTTACAATCATAGGACTTTAAGTAGCCGCACAACTTGACATAACCACCTCTATGCTGTTTATGAAGCAACACCAGCCATGTTTATGGAGGATTAACAGTAACGCTGGAACATGTCTTTGCCCAATCAAACTGCTTGGTTGAAATTACCTGTTGTTTTACAGTTTCCTTCATCTCACAGAGCTTCCAGCACACATGCTGTAGAAAAGACAGACCTGCAGTGTTTCCATGGTCACTGACCCACATAAAAAACAACCTCCCACAATTTCCTTTACGAGGACTTTTAGACATTAGTACCAAGACTCACAGGTCAAACCTGGTAGACCCAACCTAGATATGTGAGATGCAATATTAAAAAAAAAGAAATAAAATGCCAAACACATTAGACCTCAGGTAACAAATAAATTGTCCTGTTTTTAACAAGGAATGCTTTATGTTAGAAAACAGGCACTTTGGGAAATGGGTGGGAATTGGTGACCAATAAGCAGGAACAGATGGGGAGAACAGACAAATCTCTTTTGGTGAAACCCTCAGTCAGCTGGGTAAATGTTCACCTCCTTCATTTGGCTGCCTTTATTGCTTAGTATGAATATCGTCATCACTATAAAATGAAGAATGCAAGTACCAAGGAAGTTGTGTCATTAACAAACGATTATTCGGGGCTGAATTAAAACGGTCGATTTTCTTAATCAAAAGCACATGATGAGGAGCGGCAGTTGGTCTGATGCAACGTGAGTTCACTAGAGAGGTAAGCTGCAGTTGCTGAAAGCTGACAATTAAAGTCTGTTGCTCCATATACTCTGACTCATTTCTCTACAGTGAGAAAAGAAAAATAAAGCAAAATCTTATGCTGCTATATAATCATAACCTTAAATGAATAAATGATTTTGTGTTTTTATATTTCACAGCGCAGAGAGTAGAGATGTAAACTTGATTAATCCCTCTTTGATGTGTTTCCACCACAGAAAACTGAGAAATAACTTGCAGGAACGTTAGGACCAGTGAAATGTTTGTGGCAGTTCCAGTCAGATCTTTACAGCTTGTCTTGAGGGGACTTATGTTTAAATTCACTGGCAGACTAGATGACTTTAAAATCTTGCTGTTGTCAAACATTGAATTTAATACTATACACAATCAATCTGAGCTCTGGAGACACTGGTACAGCCGTGCTTCAAATCAATGTTTGTTTGTTTTTTATTATTTTTATGGAACTTGTGTCTGATGAAAAGCCCATCCATCCATCCATCCATCCATCCTTCCATCCATCTATCTATGGACAATTATTGTTGTAATTTATGATTACATTGTGCATATTGCTCCCAACATTTTCAATATGCGTCAGTTTGGCCACAGGTTTCTTTACATTTTAGACAAAGAAGCATAAGACTTGATATGCTTCTGAAGCTCCAAGAATCATATTTACTCCAGCAGACCAACACCCAACAACAGCAATTATACCCAGCAAAATTCCCTTTTAAACCTTCTCATGTAGGCACTTAACAGGGGGGGGCCTGCTGACGAGGGTCCAGACTAAAATTCAATACATTTAAACTCCCCCTTTAACAACTGTATCAAAAGCTAAAATCAGTGAACAGTACTAATCAAGCTTTTCTCTTTATCACAGGCAGGATGGCCAGTCCCCCTCTGCAAATCAAACCGACATCCTTGCAATTCAATAAACGATGAACAAATACACTTGTGCGTTAATTAAAATGTTTTTCACCAGTTAATCCAGATAAGGCGCGGCTGAACAAAAGGTAATGGAACCACTGGGTCTCCATTACAATGAGACAGATTCAGACAGCAGGGAGGCCAGCCGAGCACTAATATTTCAGTGTCTGTGAAGCCATAATGGTGTAAGTTGTGCAGAATTGCGTCTGAAATGATCCGGCTGAAAGATGGGATTGTGCCTAGAGGACTCTGCTTGTTTCTGTGCAGAGTTGATATATGGGTTCCTCCTTGTGCAATACTGTTTCATGTTACATTTCTGGATGCAGAAGTGGAGGACTATGTTGAGAGACAATGGTTTTCCAAGGTACTCCTGAGCCCATGTGGCCGTATTGATCACTGTACAATGATGATTTCTCATGCAGCACCTTAAAATTCATGCACATTCATCAAAAGTCCCCCGCCGTGGATTTACACCCAAACTCCCCAGCATTCCTGAGTCTTTCGCAATATTATACTGTAGATGTTGAAAGACCTAACTTCTTTAACATTTTGCATTGACTGTTTTCTAAACTGGTGAGTGATGTTTACTCAGATGTTTGGCAGAAGGTGGTGAGCAACAACACATCTTTGCTTAAGAAGACCCTTACTTGCAACCAATTAATGTGATTATAGCAGAATCTTCCAGGTTGGCTATACTGTGTTATCATGTTCAAGGTTTATTCAAATTTCAAAGAAAAAAAAGTGAAACTGTCTGTTTGTACCACATGCAAGAATTTCAAAGTACAAATTGTATCAATCACAGTACCATTAAATAGCTATGGTTATTGCAGACGTGCCAGTAGGCACCTTCTGTGGCCACTGGTTAGTTTCAGAAGCTATATTGATCCCTTGACTGCCAACAAAATGGTATGCTGTAACATGTGTGAAGACTTGTAGCTCAGTCCAAACTTTCTTATTTGTATGTCTTTTTCCTGACTTTGCCAATTAGCTATGATGCTAATGCAATGTGTGGAACCCAAAAAAGAAAGGGGACTGAATGCAAACAATGAAGCTACAAAGTACAGTAGTTGCTGTATAATGGTCTTAGGTTAGTACCCCACTCCACAAGTAGCTATTATCTGCTGCAATGCAGAAAGCCTGCATGTGGAGTCTTTGTGGTCAACAAATGCTAATAGTTAAATTGCTCACATTGTGCTTGGAGTCAAGACTGCTGCTTGTCGGCATTTTTGGTTAAGACGCTGCACATGAAATACTTGCTGCTGAATAACATGAAGGCCATAAAGTTAAATTTTATTGTGATGAAAATTGCACTCTGACTAGGTAACCGGCCGCTGAGCATTCCCTCCTCTCCAATCATTTATTGTTTTGTGTTGCTGGTAATTTACATTTAGTAGCATGCTATCTTTGCCCAACAAGGGGGTTCTTTGTGACAGAGCAGACTGAGCAGGAAAATCTCCTGCTCAGCCAAACCGAGACATCACTCTCATATGTAGATTGGTGCTACGTGAAGTAAATGACATAAACTTGGGTGTTTAAAAGAATTAAAACCTCTTCTGTAGAAGTGCCAGCTCTTTGTCTGGATAATTGTAACTGTGTGTTTCTGTTTCTTGACTCTTGTGATCTTCCACTAAGAAATTATGGCAATAGTTGCAAATTGTGTCACAGTGAGTGTTGGTTCAACACGAAACATTTCATTTCAGTGTTTTATCTCCGGCTTATACTTTAATGTGGGTCAAATATTGAAACGTCACTTTGATCTGACACAAAACATATTGAGCTGTAATTTTAATTTCATCAAACAACATCCATTGGTGATGACTAAGAAACTGCTTCCAGACTGGAAGAGTTTGAAATTATCACATAATATCTCAAGCTTTGTTTCATATTCCAAGCTCTCAGATCAACACAGAAAACTCTGTAAACTCTCTGCTAACCTTCAGGCACATCACATGTGGAGCCTGAACCATTTCCCGTAACATCACTGTCACATAATCATCTGACTTCCATTATTGGTTTACTCCTATTTATTTATTTATATTCCCTGGCAGGCGAACAGAGGCGAGGTGACGCAGACTCGACGATTGTGCAGGCTGGGAGCGGTGTGTCAGGACATGCAGCAGGCTGTTACTCTCTCAACAGCAGAGAAATTACAACATGTCTCATATCGAATGCAGCTATCACAGACATGTGCATCAGGGAGAGTAATTGATCAAATTTGTGATGCATTTTAACCTTCGTACAGCTTTAGCCTTTCATCTTGTAGCCTGAAAGTTACATGTCACTGAAGCAGGCGAGATAGAGAAAAGTAAATCCTTTTGAAATACAAATGTATACCATTTGGCACTCTTTAAGAGAGGTCTTTGCATGTGTGCTACTCTTCAATCATTGTGTGTAAAATAATGAAATCGGTACTACTTATATATTTAGTCTGGTGTTGATGTGAAGTGTTTCAGATTCTCCAAATGTGTGGGTCTGGGACTTAACTTTGCGCTTCACATGGTCCGACATTCTCTGTGGTTGAAACACCACTAATAAGACAACTTCATAGCATTTTTGTTTTGTTTTGTTTTTTTTCCTCAAAGTGTCCCAACATGCAGTGAAGTTTGTGCAGATGGGCTTGCCAGACAATTTGAGTAGAAATGAATCTCATGTGTTTTTGCTTAAATGTTGCCTGCATGGTCCATTGTTTACATGGAGAGGGGAGAGGCACACTGAGTCCAGCTGCTCAAGAATATTTCTGCAGCTGTGTACATGCACAATGTCCCACAAGAAGCACAGCAGGGGCAGCTTGTGGCACATTGGATGCATTTCCAAATTTGATTACGTTTTTTTCTTCTTGTAATATCATCATTAATTATTTCAGAAGTTTTCAGTCAGAGAGGTAGCAACGTTTTCAGTAAAGTGGCATATAAATCTGATAATGCTGAAGTGACAAAATGGGTGAGGATACACTGTTTAATGGCAAAAATACATGAGAAAGGATCAGAAACTAATGTAATCTTTTCTGATATGTTCTAATATTTGCTGTCAGGGAAAGAAATGGCCGTGGCAATGGGAGCATGGGTTACTTGTGTTTCTCAGGACTCCAGTTTTCCCAGTTTTGTGCATTTTGATGCAGGGAAGGAGATCATCTTAAATAAATAAAGATTTTAAATCACTGATGGAGAAGCAAAATATACAAAATCAGCAACAGTATAATGTTTTGGCAAACTGAAAGTTTGTGTTTGTGCATATTTTATTCTTCAAATGTTCCCTCAAAAACCCATGTCTGTAAGAGTGTTAACATGTTTTCATGCTTTGCTCCCCTCTGTCACACAAACTCTCAGCAACCAAACTGTCACTTCTGTCCATTTCAATTCAGCAATCGTTTGATCCAGTGCGGTCAGACTTGAGACCTCTGACCGTGCTGTGATTTTAAGGCCCATAGCAACCTGAGCCAGAGGGGTTAAAGCTCTGAGCCATTACAAGGCAACGTGAAAACCAGTCTAATCACGTCATAGCGTTCATTAATCACAGTCACGAAGACCTCTGATAAAGAAAAGGAGGCAGATCTGATCTCACTCTCGGTTCTCTGATCCTCCTCCAGATCTGCAGTGGGCTCCAGATGTGGGGGCCGACTGTGCAGTCAATAACTCACATGAAGACACACACATACACACACACACACCTCTGTAAGCAAGCATACAAATTGTCTTGTGCATAACATTGCGTGCAGGATTTTACCTCCAAAGAGCAGAGGGGCATGAGTTTGTTTTGACCCTGCGTTGGTCAACTGTGGTCTTCTTGTATCATTGACGTGGAGGAGACAGCTCTCACCTGGAAGTGCTGAACAGCAGACCTCCTCACATGTTTACTTCACAGTCATCTTCACAGCAATGTCCCTGTCTGATCAGCCATTGCTGGTCAGGCTTTTAGCAGTGTTTTCACTAAGTGAACAAGCTTAATAGGCTATTTGCCAGAAAATTCTTGCTACTATAAAACCTATAGTATATCAGTATATACTATTATAATATAATACTGTAGTATATTATTGTACTTATAGTATATTTGTTTTATACTAAATTATTATATTCAGTATTTTGCTTTATTTTCATCTTTATATGCAACAATATAACATATTGACACATATTTGATTTGATATTTTATAAGTATCCCAGATGGATGGCAGACATGTCAATCGAAGCTATATATGATTTGAATGACCAGAAGTCATTCTGAGTGTGGATGAGGGAGTACGTCAGGGCTGGATCTTAAATCACAGTTTAGTATAACTGGTTCTGTACTTGGTGCAGACAACATATTCATCATTAAAGCAGTTTTTAATCACCTGGTATGATACACACATGCAGCACGGGAAACAAAAGGAGGAGAAACAAAACTTGGCTTTAAACTCATGGAGGATATTTACACATAAAGGCTTCTAACGTTTTCATTCATCAGCTGCAGCACTGATGAAAGCGAGTTGTGTAGCAGCACATGGTTTATGACACTATTTTCTAAAAATGATATATTTCTGATGCTCATCTGACTCTTTGAAAACCAAACCATCATCAAGTAATTACATGGTCATTTTTGATTCTACAAACTAGTGTCTCAGTGGTATCTTAATGTTATCTAGTACCTAGTTTCTATATATGTCATTGTATTGTTGCTGCAGGCAGGAGCAGATCAATGCAGGTAGAGATGAGGCGGGGTGTCCTGCAGCTCTATGGGTGGAAATATAATGCAACAAAAACTATGTACAATATATTCCCATTGTATACAGCGTATACAAATAAACAGTGTCTACAGTGTCCAAAAGGCAGCCAGACACAGATATGGCATGTTGTGCAAACAAGATAATTAACTTAAGGTACTCTGTTGTGATCTGGCTCTATAAAAATAAAATAAAATTAAATAAATTTTATTTTATAAATAAATAATATTTTACACCCGCATTAGAACACTAGAGTAAATGCTGTATAGACAGCTGCTGTCTGTCTGTCTGTCTGCTGTTGTCTCCTCATTCTCAACACCAAAATCATGTTTCGTATTAGCTTTTCTGGTTTGCAGTGATGGTTTAAGCCAGCATATGCTTGTACCTCAGAAATCCACTTGATGGCAACATTCAGAGAGTTTATGCTTAAATGTTCACAGCTCTCAGTCTGGCAGGGAAACGTTGTTTTAAAGCATGCATCCCAACAGACGAGGCTGTAAGAGGGAAAAATGCTTGGAAACAAACACGCCTTAAGCTAATACTGCCTCGAGATTCAACATCTTCAACCATTTTCAGCAACAGTGGGCGTTTTGACTGACCGTAGGACAGTGGACAGCCTCAGTAGATCAGAAAAAATGCTATAAGTAAAAATGCTTAAAAGAATGTATTTTGCATTTTTCAAAATTCACAGAGTGAATGGAAGTCAAATCTAAATCCAATCAATGTTTAATTTGACGTCTCATTGCCTTGAAAACAGCATCAGTTCTTCTAGATACATTTGCACACAGATTTTGAAGGAAATAAGCAGCCAAAATGTTCCAAGCATCTTGGATATCCACAGATCTTCTGTGGATGTGGACCGCCTGACCTTGTTATGATCTTCATGTAATGCCAGCAAACCTCAATGTTAAGAAGATTCAGAGCTCTGTGGGGGGCCACAGCATCCCACCCATAAGTAAAAGTAAATTTGAGGCCAGTCAGGGGCCACAGTGAAGAGTTATAGTTAACGAAAGCTAAGAATTAAACTGAAACTAACAGAAAAAAATAATAAATCCACTTTTTTTTTTTTTTTAATAAAACAAACATCACATACATACTTCAGTCCTTGGATGGTGCACGACTGAAAGAAAGAGAGCACGCAGCTCTCAACCGGAGAAAATGTGGTGCATGTGCAGAATCCTATATGGTGTAAACAACCAAAAACAACGTTTTGGACCAACAAAAGCTGAGCAGGCTACAAGGCTGCAGCAGGGAAACGAGTCTGCTATCTGCCATTATTGTTTTTATCATGGTACGGCTTGCTGTCCGGGTTCATTTTAAGTCATTTTAAGGCTGTACTACCGGCTTCATTCTCCTTGCAAAGCTGCTTTGACGGCGTCTTTGGTACTCTGGAATCAGATTCAAGCCTATGTGCTTCCGAGGAGTGAAACCACTGGTTTCATCTGATAAAAGGGCCGGCTGAAAAGTCCAAGCAGAGTACAATCAATATACTTGGCAAAGGCAAGCAGATTCAGTCCAGCGGTAACCTACAGAAAGTATGCAGCTTTGTGTTTTACTAATTTATTTTCATGATTGATCCCTTTGGTTCCTGAACAGAGCACACGATACCTCTTAAACAATCCATATGATCTGCTTTGGTGTATGTACCCACCTTTAGGTCAATTCCTTCTTTGATATGTTTAACATATGAGAGAGTTCAGTCTTCAGTCATGATTTTTAGTACAAAAACCACCAGACCTCCATGACATTTTTAAGAAAACCCAAAGTCACGAGATTGTATCTCCTAAAGGAGATAGAAAGTTTTCAATCTTTTTGTCATGCCACCGCAGCAAAAGAAGTTGAAAATGTGGGTGGCGTGCCTCAAAGTCCAATTTAGCAGAGTACAACAGAAAACAAGGCCATGTCCCCTACAGAAAGAAAGGCCCTGCTGTCTCTTCAGATGAAAACAGGTGCACAGTGACTTGAAATAAAAATGTCAGACTGTGGGTCTACTGAGAGCAGCCGAGCGAAGGAATGAGTCACTGATGTGTCCTGCAGTGCAGCGTGGAAGATGTTAGAGCTCTCTAATGCTGCAGATCCTAAGTTCCTAGATCATTAGTGATACTGAACCGTCGAGCATCTCGCTGAGCTCAACCACGCAAGATTCCTCCCCCCCCCCCACACACACACAAGCCATCAATGCCACGCAAGCTGTCATACAAATGAGGAAAAACTTTGTTACTACGTTCTGCACACTGAATCATTAAGTGCACACCCAGAGGGTAGTCAAAGAGGTGAATAGATCTGTTGACAAGCTGCCACATGCTGATCAATACTGCCACTGTAGACAGGAGAGGGAGGGAGGGGGGGAGGGGGGTGGATTAGGGACTGAGCTGCAATCCTGCTGCTTACTGAACTTGACTTACTATTATTTCTACATGCAAAAGAAGGCAGAGTTTTATTTTATTGAACTGACTTCTCAAAAGGTAAGTTTGATTTTTAGCAGCCTACAAATTTAGTATTTTTAGATTTCAGATAATCAGAAATGATATTGAGTCGCTTTTTGGTGGCTTCTTTTATGCCTTCTATTACACACACTGATAAAGTAACTGCAAGTGACATCTACCACCTTTTATTCATCTATATTCATCACTAGAAATAAAAAAGAAAAATGTGCACTTTAGGTAAATTGAGTCTGAACAAAATAAATTGTGAATGATTAAGAGGATTGTTGCTGTTCAACAGCTGCGATCATGTAACAGTATCGTCCCGACTGCTTAGATCCAAACAAAACACTAGAGAGCAAACACAGTCCAGAATGTCCTTTTTTGGGCATGTAGAATTTGTTTGGATGTAAAAGTAAATATTTTCCTTCTCATATTGTGCATCTTTCCCTAAATGTAGATGTTGTCCTCTTAAAGGCCCTTTCTTGTCTGATTGCTCAGTTGTTTGGTCATAAACGGAATATGAATGTTTTTTGTTTGTTTGTTTTTGCCTCCCTTTTGGGTACACCCCCTTCAGGCTGACATTATGCAAATGTGTTTCAGAGTGACATATGACATCAAATCAGAACAGGCTGAAAAATGTTGACAGCTGGCATAGAGGACTGAATGGAATAGAGGCAGGTGAAGAAAATGGGTGGATGGGTGGATGGGTGGGTGGCACATATCTGCCACAGACACGTTCATAGACAGATGAACCCAGCAGGGTTAAATGAGGGGTTCAGTGTTATGAGCGTTTAGGGATTGAGCCATAACATTCTGACTGTCAGACGCTTAAATCTGGAGGAATTTCAAAGACAAGGCTGCAGAAGATGGACACTCTCATATGGCAGTGCATCACAAACTGTCATTCATCTGTATCTGCTATAACCAGATGGGCAAAACTTTGGGAAACCTTTGCTGAGCAGTACAATACAGAGTTACAGTATATGAGATGAGATGAGACAGAGCATCAAATGTTTGGGGCTCTTACAATCTGCAATAAAGTAATATTCTAAGTAATAGAAGAACAAGTAATTTCTTTTATTTCTGTTTGCTATATCACCCAGTTTTTTCCAGTTTTGGGGTGGTAAAGTGAAAAAAATCTAGATAAAATTACATTTACTCAGCATGTCCGTCTAGATACCCTCCATTGAAGCTCATTAACTTTGTCAAAAAGTCTTGGGGAACCAATCAGATCAGTCTGTCCTTGTGGAGCATCTCTGGACGGGCTTAACGCAATGACAACAGAGCCAAGACGTTGTAGTCTGGATGGTAAACAAATAAGATAGCTGCAGGAACCGCAGCCCTTCAGATGGGCTTCGTCATCAACAGTTAAAGACTTGGACTTCTGTGACAATCTTCTAGGCAGGGGTGTCCAAACCCAGTCCTCAAAGGCTGCTGTCCTGCATGTCTTAGATGTTTTCTTGCCACAACACACCTGATATAAGTGAATGGTTCTATAACTGACTTGTGTAGACCTTGAGGACAAGCTGGGGGAAACATCTAAGACACACAGGACAGCGTTCCTCAAGAACTGGAGTTGGACATCCCTGTCAGGGATTGTGGTGGATGAGCGCCATCTCATTTAGAAATGGTAAGAGACATCTGGTGAACTTGCTCTAATGATAAAGGAAGCTATTCAAGGAGTAATCTGGACATGATTATGCATATTTGTCAAACTTTAGCTGTAGCCAGCTCTGTTACATTTTTGCAGAAGTAAGTTTGAGAAGCATCCATTGGTCCCACCTCCTGGGTGAGGAGACCCTATGGTTCTTCAGACCCTACATCTGTCCAGATGTGGGGCTGATCTATGAGGCTAGTGGTAGAAAAACGTGGAATACACAAGAGTTGTCTCTTGAAGTGGAAGAGCGACGTGTTTTCTGTGGGAGTGAATCATTGTTCTGTTAGAAACTTTCAGGTTTATCATTTTTCTGTCCGTTTACAAAAACTGTAGGTTTTTTTCACCCTGAAGGAAAGAACGTGATGTTTTAAGAAGATTTTGCTTCTTTTCTTTTCTTTTCTTTTCTTTTCTTTTCTTTTCTTTTCTTTTCTTTTCTTTTCTTTTCTTTTCTTTTTCTCTCATGTCTTTCACTTACAAACTTGGTCAACGATGGTTTTAGTCTCTGCTGACCAGCTGCTCTGTTAGTAGTTTCTACAGCATCAGAGCAGTGAGAAGATGCAGAGAAATCCCAGTAAACTCACTGATCTGCCCTCTGCAGCAGAGTGGGCAGATCAGAGGAGTGGATAAATAGAGGCATTTCTGCAACAAATGCTTTACAGTATTATGCCAGAAATTTTATTTCATGTCCTTAACAGGGTGTGCAACATTTTGCTATTGCATGTTTATAAAAAAAAATATATTCACATTTGCAAAATCGTGTTGGGAGAACAGATTTGTTTAACTTCATCTGACTGCAGCACATAGTGTCATGAAACCCCATTTCTTCTTTAAAATAATGGTTATAAATGTATTACTCATCAAATATATTTAGTTTAGTTTGGCGAAGGAGACATTAAATTCACTTGGCAGATATTGCGCTTACATAAAAATAAATAAATTTAATGAAACAGTCAGTAAAACATTACTTTGCTTAAGATACCCAAAGCAATTTCAATTCACATATGGAGCGCACGACACAGTTCAAGCTAGTATAGTATACAATTTACAGAGTCAGAACCAGTAATTTGGGATGATAAAGGGCTGAAAGAGTGGGATAAAGTGGGAAGCATGACTTGATATGATGAATAATGTGTGTTCCCACATCACATATTATATTCTCTCAGTCTCAGACTCACAAGGACCATTTTTCTGAGGATTTATGTCCGTACGTTGTTTGACCTGTTTGTGTCGCAGCGGTTCTTTTTTACGGTGATCCCATGTAAAAGAGAGAAAAAAAAAACAAAAAACAAAGCAAAACAAACAGCAACAACATTTATGGCCACATGTTTTTATTACATGGATATTTACATCCACAAGTTTGGGACATCGCCCACTCTCCAACGTGTACATTTTTCACAACATCACAAGCAACTGTAAGTGATTCAATTGCAGGTGTCTCTCAGCTATCATCAAAGCACTGAGAACCAAGATAAATATTTCTTCAGGGGACACATTGTAGTTCTGGTCCACTCCCAGTCACTAACAGATTGTCTCTGTGGTTTACTCTGAAAAATAACATGTACTGGAGATTTATTGACTTTTAAGTTATTGAATGTAGGAGCTGCCAGCTGTGAAGCAGAAAATGTCCCCATATCCCCATAAAATCCCAATGATGTCTGTCATTATGCCAAGAAGCTGATTTATTTACTGTCTCTGGAGCACTTTAAGCATTTGACTGGTTGACGTCATCACTGCAGTCAGCTTCAGGAGAAATATATTCAGGAGCAAAAGTGGTTGTGATTCAGGAAGAAATGCAGTCTTCTTTTACAACATATTATATACTGTATTCATAATATAAAAAAAGCATAATTTAACCATGCATTTAACCAAACTCTACTACAGGACCTTTAAACTGAGCTTTTGAAAATAGCATCTGCTCAGGTTCATCTTTTATACACATATGAAACCAGACATTTACATGCAATACTTTTTTTAAAAAGAGACACGTAATGTTTTTTTCACGCTTTCTGACATAGTTGAATGAGTGTAATGTGGTTGTTGAGCTCACATAAAATAACCAAATTTATGCTGCAAACAGAAATGTAATCATTGTATGGCAGCAATAAAGGTGTTTCACTCAAAATGAGCTTAAATGAAACAACAGGCCAAGAAGTGGCGTTTCAGTTCAGTGGTAAAATCACGGGCAACTAACCATCAGCAGCAGTGATCCGGTAAACTCAACCCGACCCCTCAATTGACCACAGCTACTTGGATTATTTCCACCTGCATTGTTTCCATTGCGACAAATCTGATTATTTTCTGGAAAAAGCAGCAGATTAGCTTGAATACAATTCTTTATTACAAGTTCTGAAATTTCTTCTGTCTTATAGTCCCTAAATGGGCCATAATGAAAAGCTTTTCCTCCTGCTTTAATAGCTTTTGACTTGACCCAATTCAAATAAAAGCCACATGTTTAACCAAAACATCTTTATTCATTTATTGGTAATGAAAGTACTCCCTTTTAAGACTAATGATGTTCTTGTAGTGATTAAGACAATATACCGGTATGTGACAATCATCCACATGGAGAGAAAACATATAATCACAGCACAATAATTAATTATTAAAGGAAAAAAATGTATGTGTCTTTTTGGACACCAGTGGCCTTGGAAGTGGAGAGAGACAGAGACAGTTCTGCTCCTGCACATGAAGCAGCCGCTCATCCAGCTCAGCTACACAGCACTACACAAACAAATTATTAAATATATGCATATGCATCGGTGAATGCTGGTAATGTTCTTCACTGCAAAGAAAAATGATATTTTTCATGCATCAGGTTCCAAGAGTTTCATATAGCAGCCCAAAGATGAGGTTTGCAGGACAGAATCTTGTCGTGGTCCATTTTATTTACAGTTGCAAGCATAAAATCTCTCCTGAAGAAAAGTTTTAGCGCTCTTTAAAAACCTCCTGTGTTCCTGACGTGTAACTTCATGAATAAATGTGGACGTTTTCTGATTTTTTCTTCATGCCGTCACATTTATGTGTTACATTAGACCTGTACCAAACATCTGGCAGAATCTCTCTGAACAAAACAGAATGCAGCACTGAATGACACTCTTTTTTTCTTTCTTTTTAAACATCTTCTTCTCTTTAATCCACTGTAACATTGCTTCCTTTCGTTTGTTATTTATAATTAATGTTTGGTTTATCTGGATGTAAATCCCCTTCACTTCTGCTGTTTTCTTCCAGTTCAGTCATAAACGTCGCCTCGTGTTTCTGCCCGTTTGCTCTTCATTCCTCTTTCTGCTGAGTCACAGTTATGCTTGGCAGCTCAGTCCCCTTCCATGTCACAAGCTCAAGCACCCTTAACACTAAGAACTGCGTCACCCCCTGGTATTGTACATACTACAGAAGAAAATATGAGCTCACTGTTCTTGGATAATGTTCAGTCAGCTGAATATTCTGGCTCTGTGAAAAGCTTACAAAAATCGGGATTAAGTTATTGTAATAACACATAACTTTTACAACAGCTTGAATTCATTTATGAATTAGCTTCATCAAAGAAAGATATTAAACAGGTTCCAAGTTTTAGTTGACAGATCTGCTTTACATAACCGTCTTGTCCTGGACTTCTTTGTTTTTTTTTCCAGTTTCTGACACAAATTTTTACTGGAATTAATATTCAAGCTGTTTGTTGGTCAAATCATTATGTAAATGTGAGTGTGTGTGTGTAGGGGGGGGATATCACCCATAACTTCAAACTACACCTGAGCGTTTCCTGTCAGTCCTGTCAGTCAATACCCAGCGTTTACCTGGCGTGCAAATTTATATAACCAATGACCCATCACAACTTGCTTTCTGCTAAGGTGTTTAACCAAGGTTCCTAACGCTGAGTCAAGTCAGAGATTGACAACAGAGAACTGTCCGTGCTTGTCCATATTAGCTTCAGCCGTGGTAGGGCAGGGTCAGCACCTTCATAACTAAGTGACTTGTATAATTTCAATGAAAAGCAGTAATGACTGAACGACAAAGCTCCCACGCGTTTATTGTAAATTCCAGCTGATGAAAAAAAGGAAAAAGCATTTTCTCAGAATGTTCACAATACAACCATAATTCAACAGGCATTCCACATGTTGTGGAAATACTATAGATGAATCATATATAGATTATAGAGACATTTGGAGTTGTTCGAATCCTGGCACAGTTAAACACAAAAGGAAACCACAGGATAAAATTCTAACATTATTTAATACTCCCTGTTTCTTCTTCCAGACAAAATTAATCATTTTTGAAGCCTCTTGCAACAGTATTAATGTTTCATATTACAACATCAGCATGTTTTGATAGACAACATCCAGAACAGTACAGATCCACAAACTACAGTACAGTGGAAGTTATCACCACGACAACGCAGGGATGATTGAAGAAAGCAGCTCCACACAGTGATCTGTGCTTCTATCTTTACAGCCGTTTAGATGCACGCGGACCATGTGAATCAGTCCTAAAGAACCTCTGACTGGATGCTGTGCCAGCGAGTGGTTTCTATTTGCCCCGGAGTGCACATCTCCCTCCAGTGTCCCTGTCCCGCCTCGGAAGCATTGCAGCCAATCAGCACACGCCCCAGAATACTGCTCTTAGTATACAGACGACCCTGGAGTAAAACAGTCAGGAAGGATGAAGACTCATAAACATTTTAGCATAAAACTGCATACATACAAAGAGTGAAGTTGGGACGTTTGAGAAATTTCGTACTTGCATAATGATGAATTCAAGAGCAAGTGGCAGCTGTGAGATGTCACCAGGGGGGAGGTCAAACAGGAACGGTGCGTTCCAGATGGGATTTGGACCCCCAGCTCCCTTGGTCTCCTTGGTAGCAATCACTTTGCCATCTTTTTGCAGGTTGATGACAACATAATGGTCTATTGCGGGGGGAAAAGAAGGAAAAAAACGTCCTCAGCAGTGATAAATGACATTCATTATGTTATTAGATTCAAATGTTACAAACGATTACATATTTCTTTCTACAGTTGTCAACAAGTCAAAAAGATGTACAAAAGAATTGAGTAGAAGAGATGTCTTAGCAGTGTTTTGTTGGTTCATTTATATGAAATGATGCTGATGTACATCCTCTACTCCTCTCCACTGACATTTTACAGATCATCACGTGCATGACTGATCTTTCATCATAATTCCTTTTTAAAATGCTAATGGGATTTAATAAAAATGAACCACACAAGATCACTTTTGCTTCTCCAAATATCCTTTGCCTTTTCCTTTTCAAAGATTCAAGAAATAATTTTATCTTGAAGCTCAAGGGAAACACAGGAATGACCATTTGAAACACCAAAGTCGTCGTTGTTTTGCTGAACCTTCTCCTTCCTCCTCTGTGGAGAGATGTGGCTCAGACAGGAGAGGAAACGACACCAGCTTCATCAGCTCCTGGTCTAATTATATTACAAGCCAATTGAGGATCCGGTCTTTCTGACTGTAGATGGGGGAGTTAAAGAGAACGTAATGTGTTTATTTACATTACAGCATTTAATGTAAGTATATTGACAATATGATTATAAAAAAGAGAAGATGTCAACTTGTGGGGTGGCATCAAAAATGCGGATTCTGATAAATAAAATATTTAAAAAAGAAAAAAAAAAAAAAAAAAAAAAAAAGAAATGCAGAAGAATTGTATAATGTAGTCCAATCATCCTGGACTGGAATATCTGCTCACAGGTGATTTTTCAGGTAGTACATGCTTGAGTTTTTCAAGACAAATGTAGACGCTGCTATTTTAACATTCTGCTATTCACTTTTCTTCATTTTCTGGACTTTATGTAATTCCCAATGAATTTGTGTGGTTGGAAATAAATGCTATCATAAGGATTTGGATCCACACACACTTTTCACTTTTTTTTAAAGACACTTCTATTATTTATACACAACTCTCTATCCATACAGCGTTACGTAATCTTTTTTTTTTTCTTTATTTGCATTTTCTGTATTCAGCTTTTCTGCCATTGGATGATGTTTTTTTGAAGAGCTCCCAAGTCCTAATCCTCAAAAAGCCCTAGTCCAGATGTGCCCCTGTAGACTTCAGTTAAAAGAACCACTTGATGTACTGTTTTTATAACCTCATTTCAAAAAAAGAGTTGGAATGCTGTGTAAGACGTAAATAAAAACAGAATGCAATGACTTGCAAATCTCATAAACCCATATTTTATTCCCAATAGAACATAAAGATCTGAGATATTTTATAGTTCCATGGAAAATATTAACTCATTTTGACTTTGATGGCAGCAACACATCTCAGAAAAGTTGGAACAGGGGCAACAAAAGGCTGGAAGAGTAATTGGTGCAAATCAAAAACAAATGGAGGAGCATTTGACAACTAATTAGGTTAATTAGCTGCAGGTCAGTTGCAAATTTTATTTATTTACTGTCTGGACATAAATAACCTTTTTGGAATTGAGGTAATACTTTCATGCACAGTCTGCATGAAGCTGTGAGGGACATTTACACATAAGTTACCAATATCTGAATGACTTCCACTGGACTGTAAAAGCCAGCAAACTCTAAAACGAACCATTAAACAGGCTACTGGCAAACAGCTGATTGTTTAGGTGTGAAAACAGATCCTCACCAGGAGTTCCTGGGATTCGTGTGAGCTTGGCCAGACTCTCAGCCTTTCGAACCATCACTTTGATGCGCTGGGCCAGCGCCTGGTACTGCAGCAGGATGAGAAGCTGTCCCAAAGCCAGCGGCACAAAAACTGAGGTCTTCCTGCGAGCCAGTGTCTCCTGAGAGCTCACACTCTAAGAACAAAGAAATATAATAGAAATTCAGCACTTGCGGATGTTAAGTGTCCAGGAGACAATTAGTGGAATGAAACAGAGGAAAGCGACAAAAAGAAAAGAGCAATTAAACCCAGAACTTTTATTCTAATGAATATATTCAGTCATCCTAACAAAGAAATAAGGCACTGATATATATCTCAGATCAGAATCAATGTCATTTTATATCAAAGGAAAGGAGCAAGTTTAGAATTTCAATCCAAATCAGACTGGTGTAACTCAGCAAGGCCACATCTGTACCGGATTTAAAATAACTTAAAGCCAATCAGAAATATAGATTAAATTTAAATGTAGCTGTCAGGCTCAATTATTTCACTCAACCACCCATCTTAAAGTGAAAGACATCTGCAGACTATGAAACAAGACCAACAGCTGATGAGTAAGTCTCATGGTAATTTCCATCTGATTTCATGTCAGCTTTTGTTAACCGAAAGTATCCGGAGTCACTTTCTGCTGTCAGCCGCCAGCGACTTGCCAAAAGTGAGAAGTAGAGTATGAAGAGGGTTTTCTTCAACAGGTGAGTGACTCTGTCACCAACATGGCTGGTTATACAAGGACCACCATTCCTCTCTCAGTGCATGCTCCTTCCTGACTCATAGCAAACCCTCATCGTGAGTTTGTGACGTTTTCAGCAAACACAACATCAATCCAAACAACTCAGGATGAGCATACATAATCAAATTATATGACAAAACTTCTTTTTAAGCAACGATGTAAGGAAACGAGAAATGTCCAAAGCAGTGAACACAAAATTTGCTTCACTTGTGCTTGTTTTAGTCTTGAATTTTAATTCTGGATACATGGTTTTTATTGGCTTCAGGGTAATTTCTATAATCCAGTTGTGGAGCCACGACCTTCTCTAAAATCTGCCTCTGTTTAAATAAATGCTTGTATTAAAAATGACAAGGATGCATACTGTATATATGTGCATTTGTCCTCAAGCACAATGTATTTTTAATTAAAATGTGTTGTTATGTAATTTTTTGAATCTCATGTTTGCAAACATACTAGATATCCGGTATTGCATAACAGAATTATTTTATGAGTCATCCAAAGCACAAAACCTAAAAATATTTTATATTTATACAGATTTATCATTCGTACTCTTATTTCTGTCCTCCATACACAGAAAAACCATCCCGATCATCCTGTGATTGCTACTTTCTGCCACTCCAACAAAACGTCAGAACAAGTGATGTGATGCAAATGAACAATCGTCAAATCTCATCTGGTTCCATTACACTGATTGCAAAACCCAGCATCTGTCCACAAACTGAGATGAGGCCAGTGGTAAAAAGCTAGTGCCACAGTCCACAGCCTTTGCATATAAATCAACTTTTTCCTAATTACTCAGATTGCTGAGCAGCCCCACTTTCATCCCTGCAGCTCCACATTTTCATTTTCTGCTGCTGCTGACAACATGGAAGGTGATGGTGTGAGCAGTTGGGGAAGATGAAGCATATATGGACATGAGAGCCAGACTTCCCCCAACAAAACCCCAAGTCCCGTGACTTAAGTGCACTGAAAGAGGCTGCAAAAGCCTGTTATTTATCCCTTCTGGCAGCGTTGCAGCAGAGTCACGGAGGGCACAGCGTGGGCGCTCAGCCAATTTGGTGCACTGTGCCTGTTGGATCTGCAGCCGCTAACAACACTGGAAAACTGACTAATGGGAGAACTGATCAGACGTTACGATTCCTTCATGGGTGAACTGTGATATGTGGTGTTTGTAGATGCGAATGCAAACTTTTGCTATCCATTAAATCGACCGACTTTGAACTGAAGAAACGTGCAATACATTCTCTGATGCCAAGAAGTAGGCTAAGTCAGAGGTTCAACCACTAACTTATGCACATATACACAAAACACACTCAAGTCCTTTGTCTAACCTGAATTAATCTGCACCTGAGGTCCTGAACCTCGACGCCTGCTGAAACCAAAGACTTTGACCCCGCTCACTTCAATTACCAGATGTATAAATGATGTGTACACATGTAAAACTATACCTTCAGCCAAACACAGACTGGTGTTTGTGGTGAAAGAGCGTGCATGCAGTGCACATGCATGGCATGCACACATTTTATGAAGCTGAGGATAAATGAGTAAATAGGAAAAAAGAAAAAAAGGGTCAGGCAGTATTTAATCTTTCCTTCATTTTTTTTATTTTCAGAAACAAAATAGAATGAATATTATGCTAAATGTACTGTTCACAAGCTTCATTTAAGTTAAATAGGTGTGCACTTAATAGAAATTATATTATTAACTATAGCTGTAATGGTCATGCGGTTCTGTTTACAACTTCTATTACTTCTTCCATTCAGTTGCTTTCCTTTTGTTCTGATCATAATTCAAAGACAGAGATGATCAAATAAAAACCTGCTCCTAATCTCTATTTTTCTCAGGAAAGTCTCAACTTTACATTCAGTAAAATTGTTGTTCTTTGCTATTGTTAAAAACATGTTGCAACAACAGTGTTTCTATCTGCAAATAATTGAAGTGCTTACGTCAATTAGATCATTGTAGAGAGCCAAACATTTGAGATTAATAGAACATTTAATATATTCATTCAATCATCCAGTCACCATTTCACAGTCCTACTACAGGTACCGTTAAAGTTTACCTGTCAGCAGGTTTAAACTCCCTGTGAGACAGTAAAGTGTTTAGCCATGCTGGAGTTTCTGTATGTGACATAAGTGGTATCAGTTTCTCTACATAGACCATTTGCAAAATATGAATGATGAGAATATAAATACTGGCATGTTTTCATTACCTTAGAAGAAAAAATGTATCTCCTGGCTTTTACCTTTATGCTACAACCATGGCCCAGATGGGGCATACCAGTCTCTGGATCTAGAGCGGTCTTTCACAGTTTTTTGTAGCCACTGTAAATTTAATTTGGGGTAATTCAGTTGGTTGCAGCTTGCAGTCACAGCCACTAGATGTCACTAAATCCAACACACTGGACTGCAGCATTCAAGTCCTAAATACAGTTAAAAGTATTATTACATAATTAAGGCTTTTCAGACCATTTTGGAGACCTTTTGGGTGGACCATTGAGCAAACAGGGACTCAAATCTGCTCCTTTCTGATTTGTGTCTCATCATAGTTTTTGTGACTCTCCCAGGAGAGCAAAGCAGTAATGTACAGCATGCAACAAATAAATAAATGCCTAGATCCCCTGTGTACCTTCTTCAGCTTTCTTTTAGGTGGGCTGAGCTGCCTTGTGTGGGTAGTCATGATGTCCGGCTCCCAATCCATCTGATCACAGGGGAGCTCCGCCAGCCCGAGTGTAGCCTCTCTTAAGCCGGAGAAGTCCCTGCTGTGGACAGCCAGTTTTAACGTGCAGGTGCGTAGTTCTTCCACGGAGCCCACCTGCAGCACAAAGCACTGGCTGTGGGGATCCGGGCTGAGACTGCGCCGTCTCGGGACTATCTCCTGGGGGACAGGGCAAAGTGGTGGGAGGCTGACCCGAACAAACACCCCATTGCGCTTCCGACTGTCCAGCAAGATTCCCAGGATTTTGACTACCAGGGTGCCACAGGCTGAGGAGAACAGCAGAGAAAAGTGCAGGAGAGGAGCTGACTTGGAGGGGACTGATGAGGAGTTAGACCCATACTGTGATAGACAAGACTCTGCCTGCTGGATGGCAGCTCTGGCATCACCGGCTGTCAGATGACTGCTCTCACTGTAAGCAAAGCTTTCCCCACTCACAGTCCTGCGTCGGCCCATCGCGCGGCAGGATTTGGACACAAAACTCAGTTTAGTGAGGGAGGGCAAGGAGGCTCTGCCGTGACGGGGAGCTTTATCGGGAGAGCAGGGAACAGCAGGAGAGCTAAGGAGCCGCATTGGAACATTAGACTTGGGCGACTGCACCAGCTTAGCTGACCTGGTAGGGCTGGGGTCACAGGGCAGGGCAGTGAGGTCATCTTCAGAGGGAGAAGAACTGCTTTTTAAAGAAGGATATTCCAACACGTCCCCATCCAGCTCCTCATACTGCTGTTTGACAGGCTGCGTGCATGGAGTGTGAGTTAATGTCACACTCGCCTTTGAAACGGGACAAGGTGACAAGAAAACCGCCTCTTTGTCCTCCGATGAAATACTCTTTCGTCTGCGACAGCAAAAGATGCAGCCAAGAACCACACAGTAGCAGAACACAGCCAGACCCACAGCCAGCAGGATCTGCTGGTGAACTGGAAAAACAAAGTGTCCATCACAGGTTAACACAGTTAGAGGGATTAATGAGGAGAGAAAGGAAATGCAAGGATTAACTAAGTACCATACCATATACGGAGAAATCAAATCAGCTTATGAGTCTGACTCTAAATCAAGATAAATTAATAGCAAAAGAGCTGACAGTGAACCATTATCTTGATGTCTCTGCAAACTAGATAAGATTAAAGAGGAAATGGTGCAATTATTGTAGATATTATATTGTTGCAGTAGCTGTTTTGATCCATTTTATAAGGAGTCTCGTTATTGACATACAAAAAGAATTAGCAGTGATGATTAATAAGCTGGCCATTTATTGGACAGTTTATTATAATCTTCCACCAAAAAAAGAGACCACCACTAGATAATTAATGCACAAAATAAAACCAAACTACATTCAGAACAAAATTAGTCTGCAGGGAGACTAAAGGAACAAGGATGGAGGAACTATCTCACCTTGCTTTGTTGTTGTTTGGTTTTCAAATATCAACAGACAACAAAAACTTCTTACCCTTCCTTTAAAACATGGATAAAACAGCAACATATGGGGTGCCTCAGACCTTTGCACAGTATTGTGCATGAATTGTGCCATTCAAAGTCTCTGAACGTGACCTTTGCATCCTATATTCAAGTCTTTTTCACCATATAAAAATACACTGATTAACATAGAAAATAAAGAGGCTGGAGCTCTAAATGCTGAGCTCCGGACTGGAGCTCATTTAACCTGACACAGCAACCGTCTACTGGGATGAGTCATCATACACTAGTGGATTGTTGTGAAAATGAGGTTGGAAAGCTTCGGCCAGTGACTATTGTGAAGTAAAACACTGTGACGATAGGCAATTATTTAAAAAAAAAAAAAGAGTAGGGATGCTGTTAGTAATACATTCAGGTACATCGTCACAAAGTAGGAATTTAATCCTCTTCAGACTAAATAATGGCATATCCCTCATTCTCTCATAAAGATGCACTTGTGCATCCTTAAATTCACATAGATTAGGTCACTACTGCAGCAAGTGAGCACCAGCTGTCAAAGCAGACGGGTTTTCAGCGTGTCAAAGCGCCTGTTCACAGCAGCAGGCAGCTCCTCTACCTCCACCAAGAGATGGAGATATAGATGAACATTAAATAACTGCTACCTCAGTGATGTTGGAAAACAGAGGCTAATGGGATCACCTTCAAATATGAGTCACTCTAGACAGATATTGAACATTATTCAGGACAAATGATGTCACAGTGAAATATGAGCAGCACCAAGTCACCATCTAAGGCAACATTTCTAGTAATAAAGGCCTGTGATTTATAAATGGTCTGCACAAATCATAATATTCACTTGCAGTAATCATGCCCAAATTTTGCAGTAATTTGGGGAAAAAAAACCAAAAAACATACATTTTCTTTTCACTGCCTGAAGGAGTTTTAAGATTACTATGGTTCTGGGACAAGGATAAGTTCTAATGATCCTGATCTAAACAGAGAACATCAAAACATGAGAGGTGGTATGTTGGACTTCTGCTGGTGAAGTCCATGCCCTTGTCTTTCAAAGCTTCTTTCTCTCTTCTCCTTTCATGTCGTTTTATCCACAATAATTTATTTACATGTGCAGCGTGCGCTTTTGTTTTGTTTTGTGCGTTTTTTTTTAATTAAAATCTCTCATAGCAGTCAATTGCATTAACAAAAAATAAATAAATAAAAGCTTCCAAACCGAGTTAAAGTCTAAAACAGAGGATATTTGTTACCTCCCAGATGGTACTGCGACATGGTCCCGGTCTGTTTGGGTCTGGATCCGTCAGAGCGGTCCATCTGAAGTCCTCCAGCCAACAGCTTCATCTGTAAATGAGCTTTTATATCAGAGACCGTGACTGGACGTGGGAGGCTGCCGAAGTCCCGCCTTCAGCTCAGGAATCTCTGCCAGTTTATCACGACCTGGAAGACTACACGAAAAAACCGGAAAGTAGGCTTTCGCATATGGAAATGTCCTGGAAAGACCTCACTGATGGTGCAGTTATCTGAAGCAAAAGCTGCTGTCATTGTTCACCTGCGTTTCTGTGTTACATTATATTATATTATATTATATTATATTATGTTATATTATGTTATGTTATTTTATGTTATATTATATTACATTATATTACATTACATTATATTATATTAGCCCATATTATATTATGTTATATTACATTACATTATATTATATTAGCCCATATTATATTATATAATATTATATTATATTGTATTGTATTGTATTGTCTTGTCTTGTATTGCATTGCATTTCATTGCATTGCATTCTATTATATTATATTATACTATATTCTATTATATTATATTATACTATATTCTATTATCTTCCATT
>JBAMYA010049356.1:0-33462 GCA_037176975.1 Arrhamphus sclerolepis | reverse complement strand
GGTGAAGGACCCCTTCACAAAAAGGTGGGGAGTCACGGAAGGGGGAAACATTTTTTTCACTTTGAAAGGGGGGTGGGGAAGGGTTTTTCAAGGGGTTTTTTTTTTTTTTTTTTTTTTTTTTTTTTTAAATAAAAGCTTTAGTTAGCTTTTGGAGGATTTGGGGACAATCTCTTTTAGCATTTTTGTTTATTCATTCATGTTCACATAATCAATGACATACTTTGAGTTTTAAGCTATATAGGGATTTGTTTGACTTAATTTTATGTGCAGCCCTCCATAATTAAATTACAGGAATGATAATCACTATAAATAAGCTAGGAAGATTCAAATAGGCTCTGTATTCGTGTGAATGTAAACCTTCTACCTTTGGCTTCCACCCAGCACGGTGCTGTTTCTGCCACTACATGTTTATGGTTGCTGTAAAGTGATTAATTCTCATCTGCGCTCCACCCAAGTCAGTAATAAACAACTTAATACACATGCTTGGATGAAAATATGACAGCAGCGAGCATAAACAACACAAGATTCTTAGTGAGCAAACATTCTGAATGTCCACTCATCTGTGGTAAAAAACCTGAGCTGAAGTTTTAAGAATTTGATTTGGCTTTAATCAAAGCCAGATGTGGGAATGTGCTTTCAAGCTGAGATTATTTTTTTCGTGTCCAGCATCTGCTCACCACTGGGCTGGACTCTCCTGACGGAAAAGGCTTTGGTTTGTCTCTCAAAGACATCCGCTGAACGGAGCTCCAGACACAGAAGCATCCCCTCAGTGGTAATGCAAGGCATGTGAGGGTGCTTGAACTTGTTTACTGCACGAAAGCATTTCCAACAGTTAAGTGTTGGTCAGAGCAGCACAGAGGCAAAGAGATAGTCATACTTTTACTGAACATTATAAAGGCCTTAATCCAAAAGGATATCCACATATATACATAAAAAAGGGAAGTTGATGAGAGAGAAAAATTAGGCCTTGACTTTATCTTTAAGCTTTGTTCATGCATTTCTTTGACCTTTTGAAACTCAGTTAGAAACAGATTTATTACATACAGAGCTTATATGCTTATCAGAGCTAGATAAGTCCAAACATGCATGCATACATACACAGTATACTGTCAAATTAATTGAAATGAACATTTTTATTTGTGTAAAGGTGCATAAATTGGTGGATTTTAATGTAAAATGTCTTTGGTTGATGGTGGAGAAGTTCAGTTAAATCAAATCATTTACTGGAGAATATGATGTTCATTAACTGATAAAAGGGGACAGCTGTCAGACACGTCAGAGTGAAATGTACTTTTTTTCTGAAGTTATTTGAAGTAAAAAAAAAAATCACATTTACTTCAGTAACATTTGCAATATGTATGACTATTAAGTGTTGAGAGTATTTTTATTTCTTTTAAAGCTAGATCATATGAGCCAGTTTGGTCAGTTAGTACTCAAGTAATTCACCACAAAACTTTACAACTTGCTTTGAATTAAAGACCTGAATCCACTGTGAGCTAAACATTTGGCAAGTTGGCTTAGTAATGAATAAAACGTGATGTATTTTTCTTAGGATAGCTGACATTTTGTCAACAGTTAGAGATGGAACAATGTGTAGAAAGAAGACAGAACATTCAGTAATTGTAGGACATTAAAGCATTAAAGTTGCATCCAACATGGAGCCTGGTCTATTTCTATGATGATAGCCTGAATAAAAAAACAGCATACTTGGAGAAACAGGATGTTAAAAAACTGAAAAACAACATCCAAATGTAAGAGGAAATAAAAAGATGCCAGTGAGCTGCATAATTGAGGTTATTAAATGGTGTCTTTTATTTGGAGCATGCCTTTTAGTGGGTTAAGCTCTCATTTTATGACATATATGTATGTAATATAAATATATTTGTATATATGTGTGTGTGTGACATCTTTCTTCTTTTTTTCCTTTGTTCTAAACATTTTTCTTAGCTTCTGTGAGATTTTCCTAGTCTCTTACTCAGCATCATCTTTAAGTATACTATATTTTTGTGGAAACCGCTTAAAAACGCTCCCTTGTTTCTCATTTGGATTTCTCAGGCTTCCTCCCAGACCACAGAAAGAATGAAAAATTACCAAAGAACCAGAAAGCAGTCAATTTTTGTTTTAGGAAACACAAAAGGAGATCTTGTTTCGACTTTTTAGTCTTTGTTCTGCACAAAGTAGGTGGTCCACCAGCTCTGAGTTACTCCCAGGTGGATGAAACCTGCACTATATTTCACCGTTTCAGAGAAGTCAATCACTCCCCACCCCCTCTTTATCAAGTAAACTCCACTTCCAAGTTTAATCACATGCTTCAGGCGGCTGAGCTAGAGCTGTAAAGCCACACTGTAGTTGTTCTGTTGCTGCCTGAAGTGAACAGAGGAGGCTCAAATTTCTTGGCTTGATATGTCTCTGACTTTCCACTGCTGCCTTCAGGTCCTGCAGACAACTTTGGAAACACCGGTTGATCGCTCACGTAGGTGATAATATTAAACAAACAATATAAAGTAAAAATGGCAGAACGTATTTATTTGTACCCTTCCGTTTCTCTTTTTTCTTTTAATATTTCAACTATTTGATTGCAAATGGAATTTATCTATTTTACATGTTCTATTTGATTATTTTCATTATTCCCTTAAAGTTTCATTCAATTTCCTGTTCAAAAATCTAAAACTATATCTTTATTTCAATAAGAGAAAACTTCACAAAACAAACGAACAAATGGAAATGACTTCAGATGTAGAATATCCAAAGAAAAAGAGATTTCATTAATCATTTAAAAAAAAAGCCGTGTTAACGAACAAAAAAAAAAGCACTGTAAAGTAAAATGCAAATATATTAGTGTAAAACAATAATAGTCATACAAGTGGCAAAACAATCAAACAAACAAGAAAATACACGATTCGGTGATCAAATATATCGCTTGTCATGTATGCACAAACATGGCTCCTGGATGAGAAACAGCAGCATCCGAGGGGTCCTTAAAGGCATCATTTGACGGGCAACCCCGCAGCCTAATCCAGAGAGTGAGGATGCAGAGCAGCGGTGGCGTGTGTCGAATCAACGTCCGATAAATATTCATTTCGGCGGTGACTGACCACAAATACTTTCTTTATTCGCTCCTCGAAGGTGACTTTATTCAGCGGCAGTTGTTGGGTTTTTCGGTTTTCCTTCTGGTCCGCACTTTTTCAGACATTACGTCGGGACAATGGAATCTAATATTAACCTAACGGACAGTATCCGCCCTCAGAGGCTGCAGCCGGGGATAGGCTTCGGTTCAGGAGCCACCGGGACCCTCCGCTCCTCCTCTCTGCGGCCCGGTGTCACGGTCCCCATAGCGCCTCTGCTGCCCTCGTCGTCCTCACTCTCCGCTTCATCTGGGCCTCCTCCTCCTCCGCCGCCGCTGCAGCTCCACAGCCTCTACGGCGGTGTGGGAGCGGGGCTGGGGCCGGGTGGCGCCGGCCACTGTAACCCGGGGAACCCGGCGGTGCTGAAGGAGGCGGTGGAGGCTGTGGTTCGCAGCTTCGCCAAACACACGCAGGGCTATGGCAGAGGTAATATGCAGTGACTGTAATGCCCCATTTACACTAAAGATGAAACGATATATATGTATATGTATAAAACTGTAAATGAGAATAAGTGTCATACGCTTTCAGTTTGAAGGGAGGGGACTTTGGAAGAAAAACACTTAGAACTGCGCCATTTGTTTGGAGTGGGGAGGAAAACTTTATGTAACATTCCTAGTCCTTATTACTATGGACCGCGTGTGGTGATCCAAATCTGGGGGAGACACAGGTCTGGTTCAGTTTCAGCTCTCAGATTTGAGCCAGTGGACTTGGACCGGTTCTGTGCCATCATCAACACCACCTCCGGGCTTCGTTTTTCTTTCTCCTGGTCCTCTGCATGTGGACTTTTTACTGGACAAAGAAACACAAACAGTGAGAAGCAGCAATAACTTAAGTAAATCACATGATTAGGGTTTTTTCCAGTCAATCTGTGCAGGTACAAACAGTATATCAAATGACAGTAGACTGTAGAATTTGTTTTACAATTTACAGATTTATTGTTCTTTTCTGATTCATTTGATTGTCTTGGTTTACCCACTTTGCTGTCACAGCACAGTGACAAGAGCCATACCTCAAAATCAATATTAGACTTCAGGTTGAAGTGTTGTTGGCAGTTGGAGCTAAGACAATTGTTCCAGCTCTGTAGTAATAGGATTTATTTCTAAAAGATTATGCTTGTGTGTGCTGACTAAAAGCCCTGTCGCTCCTTTATCCCTTTTAGGTTAATTAACATTAGTAGAAAACTATCATAGTAGGATTGTTACTAGGCTTTTTTGATTATTAAATGTATTACTATAATATTACAATATGATTGACTGATATGATGACATTTTTACATCATCATTATTATTGTTGTTATTATTATTATATATAATATTATAGGTTTGGACTTTAAGTTTAATTCACATCAGTAAAACACCACTGTCACATGTGATCCTTCATCATCTTCCTGCGTTTCCTGTCTCTGTCCTTATTTTTGGTGAAGGAAATGCGCAGTTTTTTTTTTTAAACAAGGACTTAAAAAGTCAATGCTCTCAGCACTAAAAGCACCGTGAGGATAATTTTAACAGTACAAAAAAAATCTTTGAATGTATCAATTAACTGAGATGCGTTCAAGAGGATTGCCACATATTTAAGCAGTATTTGGTGTGAGTACTACCTGTCTTTAAAAAAAAATCAGGGATTTGTGTGTGGGGGACACCATCTGTTGCAGGACGTCATGGACTTCTTTTTGAGTCTGGCTGCATGTGGACATCATGCCGCACTGCAGACTGAGTTTGGGACCTGACGCCTCCCTGATGATAGTTCTGGATGAATAAGAGTCCATAAACAACTCCAAAGCACATAAACAGCATATGTTGGGTGTTTTACTGTCTCAGTGGAAGCAGGAATAATTATTTAGATTTATAGTTTAGATTTATGTCCCTGATGTTACAACATGCTATCTAGTTTGCCGACAGAAGCTTAATTATCTGTTACGCCTAAATTTATCTGCAGATTTTACTGTTCTCCTCTGTTTTTGTTTCTAAACGAAAGACCTGCATGTGACTTTGTCATGTGAGCACAGAAAGTGTGACGTTGAGAGAATATTTTCTTACAAAAGGATCTAATTTACTTTTTGCCTTTCCATAGACTAGAACAAAAAAATAGAAACAAAAATACTCATTGCGTAAATGAGAAAAAAAAAAAAGATGTGTGATGTAGCACAGTGTGATGAGAGTTCTGTGGTGTCTTGTGTCCTTCAGTGAACGTGGTGGAAGCCTTACAGGAGTTCTGGCAGATGAAACTGACCAGAGGGGCCGACCTGCGTAACGGAGCCCTGGTTGTTTATGAGATGGTCCCATCCAACAGCCCCCCATATGTTTGTTATGTCAGCCTTCCAGGTGGCAGCTGCTTCGGAAGTTTCCAGGTACTTTCGTCAGTATGACTGTTCTAAGGCTGAAAACAGGGACACATTTGTCTTTAACTGGACATCAATGTGTCTTGGAGACACCTTTCATGCAGTACAGTTCTCATACCAGCTCCAGTAAGTCTTTTGAGTATATCTGCGTGTTTGGATGTGACGGTACATATTTCCTTCACTGTGTGGCAGTTCTGTCCAACAAAGGCGGAGGCGAGGCGCAGCGCTGCCAAGATTGCCCTGATGAACTCTGTTTTTAATGAACATCCCTCTCGTCGGATCACAGACGACTTCATTGAGAAGAGCGTGAGTGAGGCGCTGGCCTCCTTCAATGTGAGTTGCAGTACGCACAGCAAAACGTGTAAAACACGCAGCTCAGTTGACACTAATGAGCATTCAAATTTGTGACAAAAAACATGTATATTGAGAAACTGCTTTTAAGTTGTTGCCTTGAGGTTTGCAACGTGTTTACAGACTTTTAAGACATTGCAGATGCTTTATGAGGATGCACAATGCAAAAGAAGGGTTAGTGCTTTAGCAGAGAAAATTAAGGAAAGTTAAAGTGCCCTGAATTTTCTGCTGAAGTTAAACATACAAACCAAACTCCCTCAGAAATATGCAAGCAAGTTGAAAGTACGCTCAGAGAGCCAGATCTCTGTCAAGAGTAATACTCCACTGTGCTGTGTTATGTGAATCAACATCCTTTACTCAATGCTCAATCTTTCCAGCAAGTTTCATGAACTTTTGGTTTGGATAGTTTCTGTGCAACCATACTTATTGACAGACAAGTAAACATATGTTTTCAGTTACAACATAAGGACGTGCCAAGTATGCAAGTCAAGCTGTGGTTGAAGGACTTTTAACTGCAGTCTCACTCCAGAAAGTTAACGACTATACTGCTGCAAAGCACAAGTTCAATGATAAAGAAAAGGAAAAAAAATCCCGACAGTTTCAGGGCAACAAATTGATTACATGCTTAAAAGTGTGACATTATGATTTTTTGCATCACATAGAACTGTCACAAAATCCATGTAAGTGACTAATGTGCAACTCAAACAATTCAGACCCATGAATACATTAGAAAACAGGCCTCTGGAGTGACCGCAGTTCAAGGCAGGTTTAAGATCCACAAAAACACTCAGGAATACGTAAAGACGATGGCCGGTGGTATTTGTCAGCAGCCATGTGACGTACTTGAATTAGAGCCTTATTCTGTGCATCTTTTTCTTAAGTTCTTTCACTTTTTTGCTTCGCTGCATTCTGTTTGGTTTTACTATTGAAAACAACTAAGGTTACATAATCCATGTGAATAGGCTTGATATAACTGAACAGTTAGTCATGCAAATGCTACACAAAACAATGGACTTCTTAAAATGCTCCCAGTTCTTTATTTTTGAGCCTTTATTGTGAAACAGATACGTTCTGGAGAGATTGTGCTGTTTAACTTGTTGTTCTTGTTCACAGGGAAACAGAGAAGAGGCAGACAATCCCAACACAGGAATCGGGGCATTTCGCTTCATGCTCGAGTCCAACAAAGGAAAGTCCATGCTGGAGTTCCAGGTCTGTTAAAAAAAATAAAAAAAAGTTTTTTAGTCTGTATGCTTATTGCCTCAACCACCAGCACCCATTTGATGATTTAGTGTAAATACTTCTCCAGCATGGACATTTACTGCTATTTTGGTACTGCATGTAATGTATAAAAAGAAAATAAAAGATTCTTATTGTTTATTAAGAGCAGAAAATCTGAATCTGGAACAGCTTAACCCGCTTCTATTGGGAACAGGAAGTCAAAATTTTCTAAAGTGAGTTTGGGCTCTTGTTCCTGCTGACTTGGGTATTTTTCTGTCTTGTAGGAGCTGATGACTGTGTTCCAGCTGCTGCACTGGAATGGAAGCCTGAAAGCCATGAGAGAGCGACAGTGTTCCCGACAGGTAGGATATGATATTAAACCCGCCTGACCCACAGATGGTTTCAGTTATACAGAGCTATAGCTTTTAGCTTTTAGCTTTGAGCTTTAGCTTTCACTGATGTGTGTGTTTATGTAGTTATTATATGTGTGTGTGTATATGTATGGTATATTAGGACCAAGATTGGGGCAAAAGAATGTGCAATTCTTCTTAGACCAGTTTCCTTAGCCAACTGGAGGGACAACAAGCCATGCCCCCACCCACACCAGTGTCCCTGGACCCCTGGAAAGTCCATCTGGACTGTGATACGAGCCTTCATCTGTGGGATTGGCCGTTTTGGAATAGTGATTTGAAAAATCTATACCTGTCAGAGTACAGTCATGGTTTGGGAGCTGGTCTGTTATGAGGGTTGTGGTCATGAGACAATCACTGGACAAAGAAAACACCTTTTCTTCTCAGACCCCACCAATCGGAGCCCAGAGCTCATTGTCAGATCTTACTGTGTGGGACCACAATCAAACATTTTATCTCATCTAGGTTTCGTTAAGGGAGTTTGACTCTTTTTTTGTCAATCAATCAAGGTCTGCAACTCAATAAATGCAGATTTATTTATTTTTTGAAGGATCATTACAGTATAAAGGTGAACAGTGAGAACAGAACGGGGACTAAAACTGGACCCTGAGGGATTCCTCTTAACTGACCAGTAGCTTATAGCCTGAACTTTCTAGAAACTTTTAAACCAAAATAACCTTTTGTCTTGCCTACAGTCAGGAACATCTGACTGTCAAAGTTTGTCGTGGAACTTTTAAAACTGTAAAGTCTTGATTTAAAGCTGCTTCGGGTCTTATATCGCGGCAGTAATCAATCAAATCGATCCTTGTGAGGCGACCTGCTTGTGTTGTTGTGGTTCCTTTCTGATGTTCCTGCAGTGCTGGGATACTTTATCTAAACTCTGCCTTCTGTATGTGAACTTGTCAGCTTTTGTTCTTTCTGTTTCCTTCAGTTCCACTTGGCCAGCGCTCAGCCATGCCCTCCCCAGATTGTAATTGATTTTAGGCATCACGATAAAAAGTAAAATTAACTCAAAAATGGATTTGGGGGTGGGGGGCATTTAGCTGTCCTTTCGCTGTTTTTGGCTGACTGAGCTCTTCACTTCTACTTCTGGTCCTCACGTTTATGGAAAGACGAGACTGACAGAAACAGACCTCTCCTGCACATTCTGCTCGTCTCAGTCAATCGGTTATTTCCAGTAGTAGTTGGTTTTCGTTACTTTTGCCATTTTTCCTTCTTTGTCTCAATGTTTAACTGTCATTTATAAAAGAAAAGCAATAAAAGACAAATCCCCAAGCTTTTGCAATGGCGGAGGACAGGGTTGACACTCTGGAGGGAAACAAAGAGCATATTGTACCTGGGCGGTGATCTGTCCGTCTGCTGTGAAAAACTGTATTTCAGATTTGATAAAGCTCCTTCAGGCGAACCAGAACTCTCAACAGCTAATTTCCTCCCGTCTGAAGCTGCCACTGATCTTCTGGAGAAGCTTAACGAACATACAGGTGATATGCTGGGTGTGATGTCACAACTGTCGGTAGAGTCAGCATCAAACTCTAAGATCAATGACATCTTCAGATTGCAGGTGCTTGACTTGTTCTTTATTTCAAAGACTAACCATTAAACATGGAGGTTGCTTCTGTCAGCCCTCGCATCGTCCTGGTTACATCATCGCCATGGTTACCATTGAAGGGCTTCTTCTTGATTTTCACAGCTAGCTATGGTGTTG
Organism: Arrhamphus sclerolepis; assembly: GCA_037176975.1. NCBI lineage: Eukaryota > Metazoa > Chordata > Actinopteri > Beloniformes > Hemiramphidae > Arrhamphus > Arrhamphus sclerolepis. The sequence continues at coordinate 24,315 of JBAMYA010049356.1, read as the reverse complement.
GATTCTCTGCTGCTTCTAGGATTAAGTTGTTACAAAAATAAAAGCTGTCATCAAAATGTGCAACTTTAAATCATATTACTGAGGCTTTTGAACTAAAATCACAAACTTCAAAGTTTTTCTGTAAAAAGAAAAGAAGATACTTTAAAAAAAAAAAATTACATCTCAGATGTCATTTATCATAAAATTGCATCTTTTCTACTAAAATCACAATTTTCTTTCTCGTAAATTCAAATTATTAAAAACAATTTGACTTTTTAAAAAAAAAATTTAAAGCTGATTTGGTTGTAAACTTTTTTTTTTCAACTACCAAAACTTTATTTTAATCATCACAAAATGTGACTTTTTAACTTAAAATTAAAACATTTAACTTTTAGCAGAATTTTGTCATAAAATCACAACCATCTTAGTATTTCAGATTTTGTATCATTTCAACTTTTTGTCCTAGAATCACAATGTGTTTGTTAAAGAAGTTTGACTCATGTGCCTTTGCTATTTAGACCCTAAAAGGTGACGTTTCTAAACAAGAAACTTGGGAACATGACTGGTTCTTTATCAGATCACTTCTATTCATAAACCCTCACTGGGTTCATTTTAAAACTAGCGTCACCCAGAAACGCTGGTTTCAGTGGCTGCAGGTCCAGGTCCACATCAAAGGTTGCTGGTTCAATCCCAAGCAGAGCCAAATTGGACCAGTTTCCTTTCTGATTTGAGGTCAGGGGAACCTTTTCTGCATGCTTTCTGATCCTTTCCTGGAGGCGGGACGACCGTACAGTCAGAGAAAAGATTCCATTCTCATTGAATCATCGGCTGCGGTGACATATTTGGGCGAGCAAACCTTTAATCTTCTTTGAAGCTGCACCTGCAGGAAATTTTACACAGAACTCTTGATAGCAGAGCAGCGCAGATGTCAGAGGTGTCGGAAGGAAAATGGGTTCAGCCTCTCATTTTACCTTCAGAAGCAGTGGCTGGACTTCAAGGATGATGCTATCTGACCAATCAGAAGCTCTCTCTCTCTTTTTTCTGTCAGTGAAGTGTCTGACTAGCTTAGCCCCTCTAACCATCAGAGCTATCACCTACATGCTGCATCAGGGCTAGATAAGTCAAGTGGGGAGTGAAGGTGCTACTGAGGCTTGGAGTAGAGCCTTCGTGGAGAAGCCAAGCTGAACGCTTTTTTGATTCTATTCTTGATATTTGATCCAATAAGCTTCACTCTTCAGAGATGGTTCATCCAACATGTGATAACGTGGTAAAATGACCACGTTACATATCACAGTCCACTTGCCAACGGTCCAAATGACTAATATTATCAGTTGGTATCACTTTCTATAACAATATTTCAGAATCACTGAGATTTGTGGCTGATTAGGACAGAAATGCTTCATTATGACTAATTTATCCACATTATGCATTTCAGGAGCCGAGTGGCTGCACACAACTGGAACTATCTAGGGCCCTGGTTGCCCCTAGCAACAGGTCAACATGACCTGTCGCTTTGATTCCCAGGACTTGGTCATTCAGAAACCCACACTCAAAATAAAGAAATATAAAGAGAAAACACACGAGGACGATTGGTTTATAGATCTGACTAGATGACAATCAGAATAAAATCATTTTTTTATTTAAATAATCCATCAACTTTAACTCCGTTATGGCCACCACCATCAACAACTAAAAATATTAAAATTGATGCATAACTCTAAAATAAAGGCATGGATCAGAACATGATTTATTCAGAAAGTCTGAGATGAATAGAAAATACATCATCAGTTTCAGAACTGGTCGCCCCGTACAGACATGTCAGGTTCAGATCAGTCCTGCTGGTTCAGACGTTAGCTGCTTCTCAGGGCAGATTAACGCCGTGACGACATACGAGAAAAGCATGAATTCACAAGAAATGTCAGGTCCTGTTGCCTAGAAATCCAGATGTACGGTTCTCAGCAGGTCCACCTAGCTGCCCTCCGTTGGAGCTCATTAATTATCCTAAAGGTCTTGGGGAGCTGAGACGTTGCAGTCTGGATGCTAAACAGCAACAGTCAAAGACTTGGACTTCCATGACGACCTCTTAGTGACTGTGGTGGAGGAGCTCCATCTCATTTACAGATGTTAGAGACGTCGTCAAAGGCTGAGCAGAACAGGCCACAGAGCTCAGGAGCTCAGAGGGTCCTTGGTTTAGGGGTTTACCTGAGTTAGGGTGGTCTGCCACGACCTTTCGTCTTGCCTCATGCAGACAGCGAAGTCACATGACGGAATTATCAATAATCAATCGGAGTGTTGATTGCTGGCTGTAGACGTGAGGTCACCCTCAGACGTCTTTGCTCAGCCTTAAAACCTTTAGTTTGTGACCTCAAACTGTGGCTGAAAGTGAAGAAAAGTGTTTGTCCACGTTAGCAGCCAACCTGTCAGGACCTGAGGACTTTCATGGATTCATACTTGCGCATTTATGACTAAATAGGTGAGCGTTAGAAGAATCAGAAGTTGTATTTGGTCTGATGCAGCAACAAGGATGTGGTCTTTAATTCACTGCTGTGACTTAGCTCGTGCAGGTGTTTCTGCACGTTTTCTGAGCTATCACGTCCTGCCATGCTCTTTAGCATATTTAATTTTACAAGAATGTGACTGTTTCTGCAGAGCGCTCCTCTCTCAGACGGCACGCTCCTGAGCGGCTGCCAGCTCCGTTTGACAGGGTTTTACAGGAAGGTCGCTGGAGCGTTGCCGACCGCTGCCATCACATGGTGCGACTGAACGCAGCGTGAGTGTTGGGGGAATACTTCCTGCAGTTGAGCCCTGGCTTTTCTGAGTCTGAGACACAGTTTTATTCAGAGATGCTCCAGAAAGAGCAGAAACAGGACCCTGACGTGTTTGAGACGAGGCTGACTGTCACCAAGAAACGCTGTCATTTCCATAAACGGTCATGAATATAAAGCGGCGAATCGGAGGTGACTCTCTGACTTTCAATTTCCTGGTTTTAGTTTTTTTCTTCTCCCCCATTTGACATTTTAATCAGTTTGTTGTCTGCTGTAGACCGACATGCACTTACCACATTAGGCCAAGTGCAGCACAACTTCTGTTCCACACTTTCAAAATATTGTCAGACTGAGGATGAAATGAGGTTTGATGAGCTGGTTTTTATGAAAGCACTCATGCTGTTCTTCTGGACCAGCTGGAAGTGCTGTTACCTCAAAGTGATGAGCTCAGACTTGCACTGTAAAAACTCCTCCTTCCTGCTGCCAAACGCTTATTTTTGTGGAACATAAAGTCACAAGGAACAAGAGATGTTATCAGTCGTAACATCTCCCAATGACAGAGGGCAGCTTTAAATACCTTTAAAACCACGGCTGGATGCTGAATGAGCTTAAAGGCCCAATTAAAAAGTCAGGAGAGTTTTATGGAGAGCAGGACACCTTCAGCGGCGACGTCATCCTGCAGCAACGACTCTTAAACCAACAAGTCAGACTGCTGGTTCTGCCTCCAGCTGGAGCTCACACGGTTCTGGACCCTTGACTTCCTCTGTCTCTGTCTCTAGGTTGGTGGTGTTAACTGGACTTCCTGTTTTACTTTGAAGGTCTGTCTTTGTCTGGTTTTATTCTGTTTGAAGTTCCTGGTCTCCATCTTCCTGATGTCTTGAACCTTTTTCTGGCCAGCCCCAGTGTCCACATGTCGTCTTGTCTTTCCCTTTGCTCTCGTTTGTCCACACCGTTTCCCCTGGTTCTGTCCTGTCCTGCTTCTGGTGGTGGTTTTTGTCCTGGTTCCCCTGAAATTTGGAGTTTATCATCTTAGTAAATGAAAGGACTTTTGTGTTGAAGATGTCCAGCATGAGGATCCTCACACCTCCTCAAATCCAGGCCAGTCATCAAGTTAAGAGACAGGGCGTCTCTTAACTTGATGACTGGCCTGGACTGGCAAGGATAGACTGATCTGATTGGTTCCCCAAGACTTTCCAAAGCAGGGTAGCTATGTGGACCTGTTGAGGACTAGCACATCTGGATTTCTAGGCTATCATGGACCTGCATCAGAGTAGATGTATCCCGCAGTCCCAACTTAGGTGACGTCCACACGAGTCTCAAACAGCTTTAGTTTTAAATCTGGGACAAGGTGTTTCAGCCACCAACCAGGAGGAACTCATGAGACTCATTAGGTAGACTTAAGTCGCACAACAGTTGATGTCAAAAAGACCAAAGTTCTGTTGGGTGTTATCTTCAAGGAACGGTTATGAAATGGTCCAAGTTGGTGAACACAGACCCAGAAGACCGGCTCATGAAGCACATCTGGTCACGGCTCAGGTGCTTCAGGTTTCGTCCGTCCACAACTGCCAGCAGCAGTCATGTTAATCTGAAGGCGAGACAGAAGTGATAACTGTGAGGCCCAGTCCCCTCCTACCCGTTAGGTCCACCGCTATGTTCAGCACATTTATGAGAGGGGTGGAGGTGTCCCAGTTCTCTTCTGGAGGAAGTCTCAGTCCTCCAAACGGGACCACACTTCAAAACACACAAATGTATTTTCAGCTTTATGAGGATTTCAGAAGTTACAGTCTCTGATCAGCAGCTGAACGAGGTCGTGGGGGGTGTCCCATTTCTTAGAGGAATATTTTTAGCCCCAGGCAGGAGGACTGGGCCTCACGTCGCTGGACCTCGGAGGCAGCAAGATGAACATATCTTCTTTTTTTTGCTTTATTAACCAGTTCTTGTCAGCATGAAATAGTTCACTCGAGAATGAAATTGGCTTATAATGTTCCACCGGTACTTTAATGTTTTATATCCTGCAGAGAAAAATATAACTTGTTGTTGTTGGTTTTTTTTTTCCTCCTCACTTTGCACAGACGCGTGTACATGTACGTGCACGTGTCTGTGCCTCCTGCCCTCACCGTTTTGCAGAACTAGCTTTTTACTTTTGATCTCAGCAGAGGGATACGAGTCTCATTCATTCAAGCGGCTGGGTGAAGTGGGTCGGCTTAGACCCGTGGTCCTGGAGTGTTCTGGACCCGTGGTCCTGGAGTGTTCTGGACCTGTGGTCCTGGAGTGTTCTGGACCCGTGGTCCTTGAGTGTTCTGGACCTGTGGTCCTGGAATCCTATGGACCTGTGGCCCTGGAGTGTTCTGGACCCGTGGTCCTGGAGTGTTCTGGACCTGTGGTCCTGGAATCCTATGGACCTGTGGCCCTGGAGTCCTCTCGACCTGTGGTCCTGGAGTCCTCTGAAACCCTGGTCCTGGAGTCTGGCAGCTGTTTTTCACAGTCAGCATCTTCTGTTTGGCTTCAGAAGTCAGTAGTGACACCTTCTTCCTGAGCGGAGGACCAGTCCCTGCTCGGGTTGGACACCTGGTGCAGTGTGGTTTCTGTGGCAACGTCCTTCACAGATGAGTTTTGAGGTTGGACCTTCATCAGATCACAGGTGGCTGTTTTCAGTTTGGCAGACTAGCGATCACGACACTCTGACCATCTACTGAAGCTCAAAGTTAAAATGATTCATGCTGCCCACTTTAAAACTTTAATCTGTCCGTTTTTTAAATGAGGTGTTCAAAATATGTAAATGTGTATTTAGTTTAGCTCGTGTTCAGGTTTACGTTAGCAACACTGTGACCCTGCAGGACTTCCTCAACCAGCTGGACTTGGTGATTACTAAAGAAATCTCAAATTTCACTCATTTAATGTGACTTTAATCATAAAACTTTTGTAATATTCCAAATTTTTCTTGCAAATTTAAAAAAAGACTTTTTGACGTCAAGAAAAAGCAAATTCTTTTTGTAAAATGTGGAATACCATTATGTCACTATTTATTTCTTTTCAAAGCGCACCAACACCACGACGACACGGCTAACTTTAGTTTCATGGGTGCATTAGCATGCTAGCAGCAGCCTGCTCATGACGCTGCGTTTGGACTCTGAATTACACTGCAGCCGTGATCCCACATGCTGGAAACTCATCATGTACTCATGTCACATCATGTCATGTGACTGGAGTTTATTATTTACGACTGTAAAAGCGACCGCCATGTTGCAGCGCCGGTCCAGAGCGGCCCCTGACCATCACGGGTGTTACGCTGGAAATCAGACTCCAAACTTTATCAGGAGCGGGCTCGGCAGACCCGATTACCTCCCACCGCTGTCGTTTTAGCGGTTATCTCTTCTGCTTCAGCTGTAGGCGTGTGTGTGCACGTGTGCGTGCACGCGCCTGGATAGCATGCAGAGCTGTGCCCTGAAGGCTACAACTGTCCTGCTGCTGGCTGCAGGCCAGGCCTGCCTCTGTGTGCTTAAAGTGAATTTAGTTTTCACTAAGGCCATTTGTTGCTACATCTTCATGCTTGAGGAGTTCTGTTGTTGGCATGGAAACTGGGATAACTGGGGTAACTGGGGGGAGTTAAACCATGGAAGTGGGAGAACCGAACATGAAACTGCTGAATGTTAAACATCCATCAGTTCTTCATTCCCGCTGTTTTGTCAGATTTCCCGTTAGTTCCTGGACTGTCCATGATAAGATAAATAAATAAAATAAAAAAATACAACAAACATGACATTTTGTCATAAATTCATGAGTTTCATAAAATTTACTTTTATGATAAAATTGAGTCTTTCTACAAAAATCTTTTTTTTTTCTCCCATAATCACTGATTTAATTTTTTTTCTTAAATGGCTAATTTCACTAAAATCTAATTTTTATTGTAAAGTTGAGTTTTGTGTAAATTTCTTAACTTTGTTGTAGTCAAATTGCTAATTGTGGAAGTCGTTTTTTAAAAATACAATCAAAATTGCCTTGACTTAAAATTTTGTTTAAAAAATATAAACTTTTTGCAACATTTTAACATAAAATTTCAAAAAATACAAAAAACAGCTGCTCTCCACCTCAGTTATTCCACCTTAAATCAGCTGCTCTCCACCTCAGTGATTCCACCTTAAAGCAGCCGCTCTCCACCTCAGTTATTCCACCTTAAAGCAGCCATTCTCCACCTCAGTTATTCCACCTTAAAGCAGCTGCTTTCCACCTCAGTGATTCCACCTTAAAACAGCTGCTTTCCACCTCAGTGATTCCACCTTAAAACGGCCACTCTCCACCTACATTTTTGTAAGGACATGATTATCAGCAATCACTACGTGCAACACATTTTTCTTTGCGTCCACTTATTGTTCACCTTTGTCAGCATGAAATAAAAACCAGAGTGTTCCTGTCCCTTTAAGACTACAGTTGGGAAACACGGTTCAAAAGTAAGAAAATAGATTTCTATTGACATGAAAACAGATTTTTTTTCTTCCCTAAGTCGATCAGCCGTCGTAACCATCATGTGCTGTTGTTGCGTATCTAACGCCTTACTCTTGGTCGTTCACCAGTCTGAGAACAGCTGTCCACAGATGTTGAGCACTTTCAGAGTAATGAACAATCTGAAGAAATCTCTGTGTGTGTGGGACAAGGCCAAACAGCAGAGCTGAATAATCACCATCTAAATCCCTCAGAACACAAACCCAAAGCTGCAGGCACCAAATGGAGTGGAGCAACAAGAAGATGCATGTTTTATCTTCTCTTTTTTTTAGATCTGAAGTGAGTTGAGTGGATTCTTGTGAGCACACAAATGTGTCAAAGGGTCTTTAATGTATTTGACATTGAGCTAAAAGGAATAATGCCATAAATAAATGATGCTGCTAATGGTTCACATCTATCAGGCTGCAATAACCAAACCATAAATACTCCAGTTTACATGACGTTTGTAGAAAATGAGTCCTTTTGTGCTTTTTAGACCCAACAGGGTTTATTTATTTATTTTTAAATGAATGAAGATGCCGTCATCAGATCCATGGACCTCTGCGGTATGTAATGAGTGGTCTGATGTTGGCTCGATGGAGAAATGGTGGCTAATGGGCAGAGGAAATATCTGATCCCTGACTGGGTTTCTGTTGGTTTTCACCTCAGCTTTTGTCCCAACGAGTCCCTGAAGGTTAATCAAGTCTGCTGCTACGTCACCATGCTACTTTTTTTTCCCCTCTTCATGTTTTTATTTTAAAGATGAAAGCATCCAGGTAACCAGAGATAGCTGAAGTTCTCTGTAGGACTGGCAGGTAATGAAGGTAACTCGTGTTTCCATGGTTACGTGTGCAGACTCAGCAGGTTGTGTGAAAACAGTGACTCGGGTTATTCAAGCGTGAAACACAACTGAGAGTCTGAGGATGCTGAGTTCATTGCACATCCGACAAACTACAAAAGCTCGAGAAAGCTTGTGGCAGTTATGTCGACATCCTCGGCTCCCTCCCAGTCTCTTCAGGTAATTTTAGCAATCACGCTATCATTAGGGCTGATTAAGCATATGTGGATGCCTAATTACTGACTGATCCTGGTTCCTCCATGGGGTGCAGAAACAGAATGACTAGTACACTGATGATTTGGAGTTTTCGCCAAATTGAGGCCTAATTAGACGGCAAATGAACGTAGCTGAAGCCGCAGCTGCTGACTCATCAGTGAACTCTTTGTTCTCAGTCATTTTTACTTTTCAAACAAAAACTAATAATTTTTATGTCTGGTTTCTGTGTGCTGTCGGTTCACAAACTCTGCAAAAAATCCACTTTGTGGAAAACACGATAACTTGGAGTTCTCGAGTATCCGTGAAACTCAATTTCAGTGTTTTTATGACTTTTATGAAGCCATCAGAGAAGTGCCGGAGTTACCTGCGGTTCCGTAAATGGCCCTAAATGAAATGAAAGCGACTCTAAATGATCCCGAGTTATCTTGCAGGTAGCGAGCTGGAGCTTCCCAGCGCGGTGCTGACTCTGTTTTTTATTATTTATCTTTTTAAATATATTTCTTTTTAGTTTTAAGAGGGACATTTCACAGTCATGCAGGTCCATCTTCAGCAGTGAAGCAGATTGAGTTTTAGAGTTGAAGCTAATCTGACAGCAGAAGAGAAGCTCTGAACTCTTTGGATTTAACGAAGCGATCAGCAAAGCTCCTCAGACGTGTCAGAACTTCAGCAGAAGGGATGCACGTGGTAGATCCTGGAGGTGGAGGACTTTCCTTTGGTTGTTTTTCATCAAATTTGTCCTAAAATCACCTTCACACGTCAGTACAGGCGCTTAGCACTAGCCGTTAGCTTGGTGATGCAAAATCACTTTTATTTAAGAATAAAATCAAAAGAACTGAATGGTTAGACAACAACAACAAAAACAAACAAAAAAAATATAACATCAGATTCAAAACATAAAACCTTAATTTAAAAACATAAAATCAAATCAGAGAAATGAAAATAACGCTGGTCAGAAGCGTGTCAGAGTACTAACTGATATGAAAAAACAGCTTCCCCCAGATAAGAAATACTGTATTTCCCTAATTAATGGTTCTTTTAAACGGCTGGGTCGGCACCCGCCCACCCGAGTAACGATTAATACGCATTATATTGAGCTAAACCCAAAATCAAGGCTATTAGCTAGAAGTAAACAGTTAGCCACAATAACTGTGCTGCATTTCCGTTTTCCTTCAAAATAAGAGAGCTAGCTAACGTTAGAAAATAGGGTGTACGGAATCATAAATGACCTGCTAACTCTTATTTTGACAGAAAACGGAAGTGTCAGAGGAAGCGACTCGCAGCGCGCCAGTGTGACGTCCACATGAGGACATGGAGGAGAATGGACAGCAAAGGGACATAAACGATAACGTAAGAGGGAAGAAAACTAAAAAGGACGAGGCTATGTTTAAGTTTAGAGTTGTAAAATACGCAGAGCAGAAATCTAAAGACAAAAAAAAGCAAATAAATAAATAAAGGCCGGCAGCGAACAGCCGGACGGTTCTTTCAAACGCCTGGGGTCCAAGTTGGTTTTGCGTATTAAACGGTCTGTCTGGGCCAGATCGGACCACTTCATGACTGTCTGAGGGAAACTTCACGTCGCATTAATGTGAGGTCACAGCAGATTGTGATCTCCTCCCTTCAGTCACTCACAGATCTGATGTCAGTGGGCGGTCGCACTGAGATCTGGTCTTTGTGGCGAGCTGGATCTGGATCCACAGGCCTTCAGTTCCACATGTGTCTACTCGAGTTGAAGAATCAAACATTTTTAGGGTTTTTTACCACATCCAGTCTGTGCTAATAACTTCCTTCAGTTCCCATGATGCACCGTTTGATGCGTCGTCAGGTGAAACGGTGCGTAACTTCTGGACCAGTCCGGCCAGAACAGCTGCGTTTGTTTAGGACGGTCCGATGTGCAGGTGACAGCTCTGCAGGACAGAAGGTAAAGCTGCTCACATCTGAACGAGCCAGATGCTCAGCTATAAATAGCTTTTTGTGTGCGTGCTTGAGCGTGCTTCATCCTGCTTTCAATAATTAATTCATCTGAAGTTCTTCGTTCATTTGGTGTCTGGTTGCCTTGATCCACAATCACGCTCAGAGAGCTGAAAATTATTCTCTGTCCTCTTTCCTCTTTGAAAGGAACCCAAACGGCTTTCAAGGTTGTCAGTTTGGTTATTTTATTTATGTTCCAGACCTCCGTCATGGTCATGACCTGACCGAAGGAGCTGCGTGCATGAACGTGGTGTTTCTTTCTTCTAGCAGCAGGAGCTCTTATGGATCTCAGTACTTCATGTTAGAAGATGTCACTTTGGGATCCAGACACGTCACCTGAAAAATACAATTATAAATTGTGGCCTCAAATTGATCATTTGTGACCACAAAATATAATTTGAGGTCATAATTTATAATTTTATTTCAGATGTTGTGTTCCGTAGTTTGGAACCAAGTACTTTTTAAATCTTTATTGCATTTGTAGCAGTTCACAGAAAACAGCACAAACTGGCCAAAGTTAACATCTTATAGATGCTGCCAGTAGAATAATTTCAGCAGAACTAAGTAAACTCAGGGCTGGCTGCTCTAATCTCTGCAGACCTTTGGGCCACAATAATTTACTTACGCTGTGGGATTTTTGATGAGGTGTTCCCAACGCCTCGCTCTGATAACGGTCCCCTTTGGTTTCTGCACAGCACACCTCTGATTTAAACGCCTGGTTTTCAGCAGGAGGGAAAGTGTTTGCAGCCTGGAGGTCACAGCAGGTTCCAGACCTTCAGCGGCAACAAAATTATGACTCTGCATCGCTCATTAAGCTCCGTGGATGAGTGAGCCGCTCAACCATGCAGAGTCGCTCTGACTGTAAAATGAATACAATAAATAATAATCACATTCATGCCATCAGTGGACTTAGTTTTTATTCCCACGTACAAGCTGGCATCTGGTTTGAAAAAACCAAAATTATAAAGCTTAAATCACAGAACCCGCTGATGTAGCACACAAACATTCCACATTTACTTAGTCGCTAACAAGAGCGAGGACAGGCTTCCAATCACAACGAAGAAGAAAAGTGTGGATGGCAGGAGCCAACAATGAGCGACGGATTGAGACTTTAAGAGTCTTATTGGCACCGAGCTTATCTCCGGCTTAATCCAATTATAATAACCAACAGAGCAGTCATAAGGCTGTCAGCACCGTAAGCCCATTACAATAGATCCTGTTTCCTCAGACTGGCGGCAGGGAGGAGCGGGGGCTGGGACAGGAACAGAGGGATTCAGAGGTGGAGGGATGGAAAGTAATTGGCCTTGGATAAGAAAGAGGACGAGTCTGCAACGTGTGTGAGAAAAGTTACAAGAACTGGGTGTGTTACGTCTTCCATTTATGTCATTACATCATCCTGCCTCTGGAGATCATCGTAAATTGGAAAAATTGTCCAGAGAGCACCTGCTAGCCTTTCTTTGCTAAAATGATTTCATGAAGGTTTTCAGGTTGAACCAGCAATAAATATTCATGAAAGCCCCCCCCCACAGGTCCACTCTGCAGTCCCATCAGGAAATGAGATGAAACTTGTTACCTTCACTCCACTCGCTGCAGGTCAGGACAAATGGATGTGATACGACACGAAGGACAGCTGGTCTTCCATTTAGCGTGGTGTCCCTCAGGGTCCGCTTTCTGATCCCCTCAGATTCTTCCATCATTCCCCAGCTCATGTGGTTTTCATCCACCCACCTGCCTACCTAAAGTGACCACGAAACACAACTCAACTCATGAACTCTACGGCCTTTTCAGCCTCCAGGCCGCATGTGTCAAACTCAAGGTCCACGGCCCAAAACCAGTCCGCCACGTCATCTGATCTGGGCGAGATCTGGGCCGAGATCTGGGCGAGATCTGGGCGAGAGGGCGTCAAGACAGTTATGAACTTTTAACTGGAACATCTCAGAGGACTTCAGTTCTGCCATCAGAGAGCAGAGTAACTTGTGTGGAGAGACGCTGTTTTAAGGTGGAATAGCTGAGGTGGAGAGGAGCTGCTTTAAGGTGGAATAACTGAGGTGGAGAGCAGTTGGTTGATGTCAGAAAGTCTGGATTTAGGAAACCACTGAAGAAGATTTTACACTAAAAGTTGATTTTTGTTTAATCTCAGGATTTTATGTCAAAACTTTTACCAAAAGTTATTTTCTATCAAAACAAATTTTGAGTTTAAGTTGAAAAAGTAATAAACACAGTTAGCTTATTTTTTTACTTTAACTTTTTAACTTTAATTTATAATTTTGCAAGAAAGTAGAATTATGTTTTAATACAAAAATCTGACTTTAATGATAAAGGTTGCAATTCTTGCAAAATTGGATGTTGTATGACAAAAAAATACCTTTTTTAAAAAATAACTTATTTATTTATTATTAGACTGCATCCAGGAACTAGCAGATAATCTGATAACATAGTAGTAAAGACTAACAAGCCCATTAATAGTAACCATGGTGATGATGTGGCCCGTTAACGGTAACCATGGTGATGATGTGGCCCTGGAAGAAGTCGTTTGACAGCTCTGACACAGAGTTATAATCTGCATTTACAGTCAGAATAGTCACTCCTGGATATGAAATAAATTTGTTTAATTTTTGATACATAATCTATATTTTCATAAAGTTGGTTGAAATCTGGCCTCTTATTTTAGAGAATTGCAGTTTTTTCAGAGCAGAGGGGTTCATGGGAAGTGTCTCTGTTCTTCTTGCGTACACCACCTCCCCACCTCGACTCATTCACTGCTCTGTCGGTTTCTCAGACCGTGATGTCGCTCCCGGGTCCAGTCCAGGTCTGAAAGAGACCAGAGGATGGAGTGGGGAGCAGTTGTCATCACAGGAGAAAAAGGCGAGAAATCGGGAAAAGGATTGATGACCTGATGATGGCGGCGCAGCAGCGGCGCCACTCATTGGTTCTCACCCCTCATCTTTGTCACTTTTTTTTTATTTCAGGATCTGTGAGTCCTGCTGCCTTTTCTTGGTTTTTACCAATTGTCCTGACGTCAGAAACTGGGCCACCTTTTGCCTCATTGAGCATCCAGACCTAACCCGTAAATACTGAAATCCTCTCAGGAGAGGTTTGGCCTTCCTGGGAAATGTTCATGAATCCAGAACAGTTTCATCAGGCCCCTGCTGTAAATGTGGGCTTCAAAAACATTCAAGACAGGCTCTAAGCCTCCGTAGGTATGGCCTACACTGGGAAAAAGTATCTGAAGCTCTGTGTTCACAGCTTTTAATGGCCAGATGTCCTCGTGGGCAATCTCATCCACAACAACAGCAAAAGATCTTAAAGGACCCTCAGTCTAACAGTCATGTGGATGGAGATGCTCCGTAGATGTTTCTGTTAGTTTTTATGAAGATCAAAATTATCTTCATTACCTCCTAGGAGGTCAGTTTGTGTTACAGCCAGAAGTGCAAAGTAAAAGATTATATGATCACATGTTCAACACACGTTCATCACACGTTCATCACACATTCATCACACGTACAGGACAGATTAATGCAAAAATAAAAGAAAATAAACTTCGCTATAACAGCTACAGCGTCTCACTCTTTCGTACATTCCAGGTCATAAGTTTTAAAATGCCCCAGTTCTCACAGTTTGGTTCATTTTAAAGTCCAGTGAATAGTTGATGGTTTGAAGGTAACTAGTGAACTTCCAGACGTTAGCATAAAAGCTAGTGCAACCCAAAACTGAAAAATAACGCCCATTTCAGGAACATTCAAAAAGAGAATAAAGTCCCTGAGTGAGTTCAGCGTTCCAGCTACCAAAGGTGGTTACTTTGGTTTATAAATGGATTCCTTGATCTCTATTTTAATTTGTTTATTTGTTCTGTGCTTTCATGTCAGAGTCCAATGAGACTTAAAACATTATTGAACTGTAGTTTATTGTGATATAGATTTTAGCCATTTCGTCCAGCTCTACCCCAGATACTACTTAAGCAACAAGAAATAAGATGTATTTCAGTTGGAAAGATCAGGGATTTTGGTTTTAGGCCATGTCAACCAGCCCTGAGAAGATCAAACTTTATTAATTAGGGATGTCCACTTGTCAAAGGTAATGTACGTAACAGAAACCGAGAGGTGGAGTTGGCTTCACATCTGGAGACCAGATCGGTCAGACCACGGAGGAAACACTCAGCTTACAAGCTCTTCACCCATCCTGAACAGAAGTCCTTCTAACGTCTAATCAGATGTTTCTCTTAAATGAAAGCACTTTTTAGCTCAAACATTAACTCCTCACGAATACTCGACGCACTTAAAAATCATCAAAAGCATCCGCTTTAAGATGGACGAGGGTCGTTCATGGTAAATGAAGTGTCATCAACCACATCAGCACTCATACCGCCTTAAACGGCCTGTTTACACTCCACTCCACCATGTTTGTACTTCCTTAAGAGGTCGCGACCTCAGAGTAAAGGTTGCTGTAAAAATTTAACATTGACAGGAGCAGCTGTGATGCTTCAGACCTGCAGGCCTGACTCCGCTGGACTCGGAGAAGCTCGTTTCTGTCTTTACATCTTCTGACTCATGAACGGCGCCGCACTAAACTTCTAATCCTTATCTGCAGAGGTGATGATGTCATCAGAGCCCTCGATGGTGCAGCTGTTGCTCCATCACGTTACAAAGCTGGAAACAGTGTACAATTTTATATATATTTTTTTGGATAAACTCATTAAAATCAGCATCTTTCATCATTTTTGACACTCTGACATTTTTAAAGATGGATCGTTTGAGAGCAAGAGTGCTGGATTGAAACAAATGAAGAAATTACAGCGTCTGGAACACAGTTGCTAATGACCCAGGGCATACATTCAGGGTTAAACAAAATGTCATGGTCGATGACAGATGATCCATCTACGTGCTGAGGCTTTATGCTTTCAGGTTTATATAGTAGGCCTCTAAATGGAAAGATTATTGAACGTCTCGCAGATATTTCATCTGGCGCGTCGGTTTGTAAATCAAAGCAGGTCGATATTGATCTCCGCAGCGCTCCAGTCACTGTAAGGGCCTCCGTGATGGATCGCTTTTGATTTATTCTCTGTGGTCAGCGATCGAGATTGAGAACCTGCCGCCATTAACTTCTAACAAGCCGCCTGAGACGATTTGATAATTATAAAGTAAAGGTTGTCTCGGTGCGCGTGCTGAGGTCAGCTGGCAGGCCGGGAGTTTGTTTCTTTATCCTCACACATGAATGTTTAGTACTCTGTACACACTGCCTGAAAGAAAATACTCCCGCTGCTATGTCGCTTTTGCTTTCGGCCATATTTCAACATAGACATCATTCAAACGGGTCACGAGACCTTGGACCACCACGTACTGAAGCTGTGTCTTTTGACTTATTGGCTTTGAGAAATCGTGAAGTTTTATGATTTTTCAGAAACTTCCAGCCTCTGCCTTCACTCAGGTGATGTCATCATCCACTCAGGTGATGTCATCGTCCACTCAGGCGATGTCATCGTCCACTCAGGCGATGTCATCATCCACTCGTCATCATCCACTCATGTCATCATCCACTCTGGTGATGTCATCATCCAATCAGGCGATGTTACCATCCACTCTGGTGATGTCATCATCCACTCAGGTGATGTCATCATCCACTCAGGCAATGTTATCGTCCACTCATTTCATCATTCACTCTGGTGATGTCATCATCCAATCAGGTGATGTTATCATCCACTCGTCATCATCCACTCATGTCATCATCCACTCAGGCGATGTCATCATCCACTCAGGTGATGTCATCGTCCACTCTGGTGATGTCATCATCCACTCAGGTGATGTTATCATCCACTCTGGTGATGTCATCATCCACTCTGGTGATGTCATCATCCACTCAGGCAATGTTATCGTCCACTCATTTCATCATCCACTCTGGTGATGTCATCATCCAATCAGGTGATGTTATCATCCACTCTGGTGATGTCATCATCCACTCAGGCAATGTTATCATCCACTCAGGTGATGTCATCATCCACTCTGGTGATGTCATCAACCACACTAAGCTTTGCAGAATAAAAAAATCTGTTTCAACTGTTTCAGTTATCTTTCATATCCACGACTTTCCCCCACCCTACATCAATTATACATCAAACGTAGGTATTTTTCTTTTTTCAGATAATATGACTTCTGTTTCTGTGTGTCTTTTAGTTTTCTATCAAATCAGCCTAGAGCTCACAAAAGTCACTTCTGGGTGCCATTGGATTACTTTGTGTTGATGCCAGACTCATCTGCTCTCAACAGATAGTTTAGTTTCCTTTGTTTGTTTGTTTGTGTGTTTTTATAAGTGCACGAAATTGCAAATGGTACACATTGTCCATATTAAAAAAAATGTCCTAGTGTTCAGAAAGGTCCTGTGGCTCTCATGGTGGAGTAATTATTTGAAAAACTTGTTTATCTTTTGAATTGTAGCCGTTTGTTCAGGACCTCAACATTGATGTTCAACCACAGGACGTCTCACCGGCACCCCTTCAGAGTTTTATGTTAGCACACATTATAAATAGCAAACAGTTTCATAAAAAAGCAGTTTCACCACCTCGCAGCACCTCGGGGCGGTCCCAAGGGTTGGCTCTCAATCCAAACCACAGCTGATAGTCCATCAGTTTGATAAATAGACACAGAAGCAACTGCAATTCTGAGCAGTTATATACGAGTACTAATGTACAGGAACAACATTTATTTTTCAAACACAACCTCTCCCTGCAGGATGGTAGCAAACACATAAAGACATGATTATACGCCAAGTCACGTATAATCATGATGTACATCACATTTGTCTTATTCCACAGTTTATAATCCATTCTACTATTGTAGTTATGCACAGCACATTAAGATACTTATTAGTAATTTACAGTGTGAAGTAAAAGTGCAAAAGCCTTTGGAATGAACAAGTTTCCTGAATTAATCTGAAAAAAAATGTGACGCGATCTTCATCCGAGTCGTGATAACCTACGCCCCAACAATCAGAGTTTCTACAGTTTTACACACTCATTAAGCAGCGGGATTGCTGCAGGAAAAATGTTGGAATAAAGAGATTTTATAATTATAAATGGTTTGTTATCAGTCGATGCAGCGCCGATTGTCCAGACGCACGTTGGGATAATGATGCATGTGCAGTCCTCTGTGTCACGAGAATTTATAAGATCTAATATAAACAGTCATGTATAAGCAGCTAAGATTAAAAAAAGAAAAAGCTGCAGCTGTGGAGAGATTAAACATGCAGTCAGTGATTTAATTGCTTTTAAATGAAACTATGGAGGGGATGCATGGCAGGCAGTGCAGGGGTTTACCAGCAGATGCTGCTTCCTGTTAAAAGTCTGATGGCTGTTTATCCCTTTTCCTTCCTCGAGCAGCTCCAACATCAGATTAGAGAAGCAGAAAGAGATGACTCAACATGACTCAGCTTTTTTCGTGGGCTGATAATTCCAAAATATTACACTTGGCCTTTTTCCCAAATCTGCTGCCGACAGATGGAGGAATGACCCGACCCGACACTCATCTTTTCCAAGACTTCGTGAAGTCTAAGGCGAACAAAAAAAACAAAAGAACAGTGGCATTGTGGGTTTTAATGTTAATCATTTCTGCGTGCGTGCTTAAAAATGTAAAAGTGAGCAGTAATTTAGTGCAGCCATCTGTCTGAACGAAGGTTGCCCAGATTACTCTCGCTGGGAACGTTCCTTTCAGTAAAGGCTAATTAAGAACTTTAGCAGCAGCACTTTGAATAATTCATTGAACTGCAGTTTTCTGGAAGACCGGGGCGGACATGATGACACGTGTCATGTGTTGTGTGGCTGCTGTTTTCATGGAAACCATATCTGCGGGTGACAGAAGTTTACTCTGACATTGGTTCCACTAATGGACTTTGTGACTCCTTTATCAACAATCCATTAGCTGCAACCGTGACAAGTCTGAATAACTCCTGGCCTCTAGTCTTTATGCCACCTTAAACCCACATCTGAACGTGGAACAACAGCTGATGAGAGCAGCTGCTTTACGGTCCTGGACCAGCAGACCGGCAGCCTGGACCAGCAGACCGGCAGCCTGGACCAGCAGTCTGGACTGACAGACCGGCAGCCTGGACCGGCAGCCTGGACCAGCAGACTGGCAGCCTGGACCGGCAGTCTGGACCGGCAGTCTGGACCGACAGACCGGCAGCCTGGACCGGCAGCCTGGACCAGCAGTCTGGACCGACAGACCAGCAGCCCGGACTGCATGTGTGAGAGGTTCTGCCCAAACCAAAGGTCTCGTCGTGAAGCTGCAGCGTCGCTCTGATCGCCGCCACCAGGGTTCCCAGAACTTTGAAAACATCACACAACAAAAAAGTTTCTAATTTTTAATAAAAACATGATTTCTTTGTAAAAATGAAATTTTTTTTTATATAAATTTGTCAAAATTATATTTTAATATCCATAGTGGTTTTATGTCAAAATGTTGCAAAAAGTTGATATTTTTAAACAAAAAATTATAAGTTGAAAAGGTTTTTGTTGTTATACAAAGTTCTTGCAAAACTTAAAAATTTACAACAAAATGACCTTTTTTAAAATGTAATTTATGATTTTACAATGAAAAATATTCTAAAGTTTTTATAACATTTTTTTAAAGGTTTTTTTTTTAAGGTTGTTACGAGAAAAAATGTGAAATTAGTCATCAAAAAAACAGTTGTTATAAAATCTCAACTTCATGATAAAAGTCACAAAGTCGAAGGCGGAAAATAAGTTTGAGGACAAAACGAGTTTTTCTTCACTCTGGACGGTTTCTCAAACCTCGAAAGTTTCTAGGAGACTTCCTTCAGCAGCTGACACGAACACAAGCACATCAGCACCACAGCTGTGACCTGAAGTCACCAAACTACGAACTAACCTGAAGAAAAGCTTCGTATTATCTTCAGAAAATACGCTGACTAACAGACAAAAATGAAAATCCATAAACGTCTCAGAGGCGCTGGAAAAGCAGGTTTTCGTCATCATTCAGTTCACTGTAATTATGTTCGTCTGCAGTTTCCTGGACTGAATTTACAGCGCCGCGTCTCTCGTCCCTGACGTGATGGGTCCTTTGGACGCCTTTTTGGTTCCCGCGGGTTTTCCAGCCCGCGGCTCCTGCTCTCCTCGTCCTCACCAGTAAACCCCGCCCTCCATTTTGACTCCATGACAGTGGCTCTGCCAAGTTTGGATTATTGATCTGTAGCTAACAAAGACTTCCTTTGTGTCCAGAAGACTGAGACGTGTCTCAGCAGTCCGCTGTTGCTCTTGTTTTTAAGGACAGCTGCAGCCGTCGCCGTCATCTTCATTCACCAGCGTTTAGTTGAGCTGCGCCGCTCTGACACAGTCAACCACACAATCAGAAATATTCTCCCATAAACTCCGATAACTTCTGCGATCAACTTCGTGGAGGTGTAACTTCATTGTAAACCAACCAATCAGAGCGTAGCGTATTTAATCATTAATGAACACACCAAAACAGCTTTTTCTGAAGATTTCTTGAGATTTAAAAAATGCACATAGAAAATTTTCTTTCAAAACAACATTACATCCCCATTTAGAGACCTCAGAAAACAAATGTAATCAGCCGATTAATGCACTTCATGAGACCTTTAGCAGAAATAAGCCAAAAGAAAAGTGAGTCGAATCAAAGTATATTTTTACTGAGATACAGCTGGCAAATGATTAGTTTGCTTTCCACTCAGAAACTTGAACTTCCTGCTGATTCCCAGCTGATAGTCTGCTGCTTTTGTTTTGTGAAAATGCTTCTTGTGCCTCACTACGCGTGGATTACGCGTGTATGATGCCGCTTGTTTGCTAATCTCTTCATTCAGTGGAGTGAAAGCCTCGTTATCCTCCAGTGATTTGCATCTCTGGGTTCTCTGAGAGTGTGAAGGTCATGGTGGCTTCTGGATGGCTGCTGTACGTCTTTGGTTCGAGCTTCTTCGAGGCATTAAGACGGAGGCTTTAGCACTAATGTCACCAGAGCCCCAGGATTGTCTCTGGCAGGAGATTGGAGCTGAAAAGGTCCAAGGAGAGGCTTTAAGGGATGAACGCTGGGTCATTCACCACATAAATGGCCAGAGAGGAAGTGCTGGTTGCTATGGAAACAGCATCCAAACATGGAGTGGCCTCTGCAGTGCCTTGATGCATTCAGAAGGTTTTTGATCTGAGAAACTCAAGTTTTTACATCATAAGTGGAACTGGAACTCAGGAGGCAGAGCTGTTGTCCTCCATTTTCAGGATTACTGGTTTGCTTTCATTCACATATAAACAGGTCTTGTGGACCTGCAGGCTCAGCCACATTCTTCTACAACCTCCCTTCGCTTCATCTGAGACTGTTTCTCGAGTGTTTACCCCCCCATCTCACCTCATCTCATGTCTTCTCATCGTCCCCAGTGTCCTGTACTGACTAAACCTGCCCAGAATAACTGGTCATCTGTTGGCACAGCTGTGTATTTATCAGATCAGGAAACTCCTTCGACTCTGCGTGATCCTGGATTTAAGTGGAAAAAAAAGCTCAACCAGTGTGAGTTGACCTGTCAAGATTTTTGTTGGAAAATACTTCCTGATGTCAGAACGGAATCAAACGTTGTCTCACAGATGTTCCAGGTAGACGTTTAGGACTGGCAGGAGGAAAGTGAAGTGGCCCGCAGGCGTGGAGTCTGACACGTTTCAGAGCTTTGAAAGACTGAAATGAAGCAGATAGCATCTGAAGGCTCCTGAGGCTCGGACGCTGCAGAGGATGGTTTTCTACCTCGTAGCTTTGTCCATCTTTCTTTATTGGCTTTCTGCAGCTCTAATGCCCATCTTTGTGCTGCTCTCTTGGCTTCACTCAGTCTCCTTTGAACAAGACATTAATCTCAGTAGGACGAGCCAGTTAAATAAAGGTTAAGTAGATAAAACAAATGTGTAATGTGTCCTTTGTGACATCTTTACCCATTAAGTCTAAATGGAAAATCAGCAACTCCTCAGTTCCACCTCCTCCTCCTGGGTCCGTGCTGACCCCAGGCCAGCGAGGCTGAAACACCTGGACTCCACAGCCACTCTTTTAGGGGACGTTCAGGATCATTTTACTGCATAATTAAAATCAAAGCAACCCCACCCTTAACCTCAGGCACCGACTCCCATCTTTACACCTCATTAATCTGGCAGCGTCTGAGGAGCAGCACAGCTGAAGTCCACCGACTCTGGATGCTCAATTTATTTCTAAACTCTACTGACTGGAGTGGTTCTGTTGGACCGACACCAAAGCTGGAGCTGGAGACGAGATGAAGCAGAAGCAGCAGCCGAGGAGGATTACAGCTGGTTCAGTTCTGACTGCAGGAAGTGGAGAGCGGCCGCTTTAAGGTGGAATGACTGAGGCGGAGAGCGACTGCTTTTTAAGGCGGAATGACTGAGGCGGAGAGCGGCCGCTTTAAGGCGGAATGACTGACGTGGAGAGAGACAGAAATCCAAAGTCCACATCTGAGTTCGGTCCTGCCACCGCTGGTCCTGCTGAAGAGCATCGCTCCATGTGATCCATGAAAGTCTCCCTGACAAATCAAAGGCAGCTTTGGTGTCGCAGAACTTTGCCTGTTGCTGGTACGAGCGTACATCAGGGGAGCGGGACCAACAATGTTGTTCTCTCTAAAACAGGAAATGGACCTCAGGTTGTGGGACGTTGTAGACGAGACACTGAGCAGTTTCACTTCCAGGTATCGACTTAACCTCGGAGGTGGTGCCTGGAGGTAGCTCCAGCCTCCTGGTTACGTGTGTCCAGGTTTTACTTCAGTCTGCAGCTCCAGAGCTTCAGCTGGACCAGCTCTCGCTGTGTGACTGATGTATTCATCTTCAGCAGCTGACGCTTGGCTCTGACATGGCAGCCCTCCAGCAGCGGCGGCGGCGCCACAGAAGCCGAGGAAGTCAGCCACCTCTGGAAGGCCAGTTTGGAGACTGGCACCATTTAATCCATATTGATTTTCAACAGCTGGAGCATTTAAATAAGATTGCAGGGAAGAAATATGGTTTTAATTTGTCAAAGTCTGCTAGCAGGCTATTAAAATGTGAGCGCTTTGGGCTCGTCTGTGACCGCACGGTCATCAGAGCTTTAACGTGCAGCGATAAAGGTGAAGTGTAATATGATATGCCAGAAAACAGAAGCTCGCTGGACACGTGCGCCCTCACGTGGACAGCAACGCCTTCATCGTTCAGAGCCTCAGCAGGACACTTCATGTCATATCATGAAGCAGCCGGTTCGTTCTGAGCCTTGAAGGACACATTATGACATTATTTCAACGTATCCTGATCATGTCCTGATGACGTGGCCCCTGCAGGAAAAACCATCCTCAGGTTCGTTCTTGAAGAAATTCTCCAGTGATCTGACTGTTTTAGAAGTCTGATAGATTAGAGCCACATCTGGACAGATGTGAGGGTTGAAAACGAGCCTTAGGACCTCCTCATCCAGGGGGACCAACTGCTGCTTCTCAAACTGTCTCTGCACGCGGTTGGTTGGAGCTACAACCAATCAGAGCAACGATTGTTGCCTTGTTTTAAGCAGAACCTGTGACATCTTCATTGGTACTCACGCTGAGGCCACCTCTTCAGAAGCCTCCTTCATCCTCACATGTGTTAGGATTTGATCAAATGGTTTAAATGCACAGATTCCACATTTCTTGGGGGGGCCTCTCACATCCCTGTTGTTCTCCAGTTCTGGCTGTTTTAGACTTTTAAAGTTGCTGACTTGAGGGTCTCATTGTTCAGGTAAAGCACTGCAGAAGAACAGATAACTCAGAACACTGACAGGTTAACAAGTCTGGTTTTACCAAATAAGGCAAAGACTTGCACACAGAACCCTCCTGTTTGGGTACAAAGACGACGTTCTGGGTCCACTCTCTGATACGCTGAGATCAGGCGTGGACCTCCGGCTGAAAAAAGTTGTGCTTGATGAATGAAGCTTAAAGTGACTCATAATTCTGTTCTCAGATTCTTCCTTTGAGCAGCAGATAAAAATAACTCACATTTTAAGGAACTAAATGATCCACCACAATCTCTAATCCTTCTCTCCCAGTTCAACATGAGTTTCATCAGATTAATTCCAGTCACGCTGAACGGCGGGAGGTCAGTGGATAGTTAGCTTCCAGCGACTGAGTGAACGTTGAATCGTGGCTACAACAGAAATACACCTGAGCGTATTTCAGGATCTGAACTCAGCGTCGTCATGCCAACCTGCTACTGACGTGATGACTCTAAAGTTAGCGCTGTCATGGTGGTGTTTCATGGTTGAATGATCTTTTGGCTGCCTGGAACGTGGATTCAGTGGATTCCCTCATTTATGTTTGTACATCTACTTGACAAGTGTGACTTTCCCGTCAAAGGTGGTTGTTGTAGGTCCACGTTTCCCAGACTTGATGTGGCTAATTCTGACTGAGAGGAGGGGAAGGTGCATCTCGCTGGTGTCCGTCTGATGCCCCAACGCTGCGGTGACATGAAGGTCCTGAGTGGAACAGGAAGCTTCAACGTCAATGACAGCATGGTGGGCTTTCATCTGGGCTGTGGTCCCAGTACGGGTCCCGTCAGAGAAGTTCTCTCACTCTTTTCCGCCCAGCTTCATTTATCTGATGAAATGGTTCTTCAACTCAGGGCCGCTTGTCTCCAGCAACGCTGGCAAAGGCGTTGGGACTGGTTTCCAGTCTTCATCTGCTGGTTAGAGCTTTTGTCCCACATGACCGCTGACACAAACCAGCAGGAACCAGTTACCTTTTCAACATAGACGCTAGCTTCATAGAAAAGAGCGACACCTTGACCCTGAGGTGTTGGGTTGTCTTCCCAAACACACTTTTGGGGTTCATGTAGATCAGGGGTGTCAAACTCAAGGCCCATGGGCTCAATTTGGACCAACAAGTCACCTTCTCTGGGCCGTGAGAGCATTTGAAGACCATCCTAAAGTTCTACTAGAACATCTCTGAGGACACGTTAGAGAGCGGCTGCTTAAAGGTGGAATAACTGAGGTGGAGAACGGCTGCTTTAAGGTGGAATAACTGAGGTGGAGAACAGCTGCTTTAAGGTGGAATAACTGAGGTGGAGAACGGCTGCTT
>JBAMYA010049340.1:0-33479 GCA_037176975.1 Arrhamphus sclerolepis | reverse complement strand
ATAACTGAGGTGGAGAACAGCTGCTTTAAGGTGGAATAACTGAGGTGGAGAGAAGCTGCTTTAAGGTGGAATAACTGCATGCCGTCTCCAGAGGAAAAACACCTCCAATGTTCTAGTGAAACAGGAGAAAATGAGATCTTGAATAACTTTACACTTTATAAACCTGAGTACAAGGGTCACTTACAGTCTGAGTGGTTCCATGGTGACGGGGAGAGAGCGGCGTACGTTGCCCCCCGCCTCCATCAGTATGTCTGGAGGAGACTCAAACAGCAGCGAGTGGGCCCTCTGGGAGCTGTCTGGGTTGGGCTGAGCGGGCCCGGGGCTGGCCAGGGCTCTCTGGATGAGGATGTGCAGAGGGATGTTCGGAGGCTGGCTGGGAGGCTCTGTCGTCGGGCTCGGGGGATCGACTTGCACGGGGGGCGCCAGACCGGATGAGGCGGTGCTGGGCGGCTGGAGGGACTTGACCCTGGGAGGAGACGGGGGTATGTGGGCAGGCGGTGAAGGCAGAGACTCAGCGGACGTCTGTGTCGGAGCTGAACTCCTCTTGTTGTCAGTGTTTTCTAGCTTAAGGGCAGCAGGGGGCGCCAGAGCGTGAGCAGGGGTGGGTTCTGTGGAGACGGACTCTGGAGCCGGACTGGGATCCACAGAGTGTCGCTTGGTGACAGGTGTCATCCGCTTGGGTGGGGTTGGTGGAGAGCGCTTGGTGGGTGCTGGGACCACAATCATGCCGTTACCGGGCTGAGAAAGTTCTGCTGTTTTTAAAGTAAGAGAAAATAAAATGAAAACAGATAAATTAAATGCTTGTCATCAAGATGGCCACTCACAGATAAAACCTTTAAAAACAATGAGGTGCGTGAGGAGTGAGGTTAGTTCTATTAACACAAGCGTGTGGTCAGTTGGTCAGTGAGATGATGAGATGGTGTCGCACTCGTTACTGAGGATGTAAAACACAATTACAACAATTAACGCATCAATCACTTCACACATTAGTGCAGCTGACTAGAAAGCACATGCAGCGAACATCTGCTGTTAAGGTGGTTGATGGGTGGATGGATTGGTGGGCTTCAGTAACGTGCACGGAGGTCTGGCTCCTCGCTGGGTACCTGAGCAGGTCTGGGCCCTGTGGCGCAGGTATACAGGTAGAGACAGGTAGGGGCCCGGCCCAGTCTGCCGCCTCCAGCTGCTCCAGTAACAAGGCTGCCTGACATTAGAGCCCCTGTTCAATGAGGAAGCTGGCAAAAATGAGTGGAGATGTCAGGGATGGGGCTGCACTTACATACCAAGCTGGGAGATAAAGACCACGTTGGGGGACTCTGTTTCTGACTCTTCACACTTCTGGACTCAGAACACACAGATGTCAACTTACTGCTGATTTACTGGTTTATATCTCTAATACATTTCAACTTAGTGTTGTAATAATAATCGTTTTAAAAACCATGACAGCATGCATTTATAAATAAACACTATGAAATGGTTCAGTAGCTTTAAATTTGTAGTTTTAGCAGCAATAACTTTTAGTGTCTGTTTAAAGTTATCAGTCTCACAGAGTTCTGGAGGATTTTAGGCTCTTTCCTTTATCAAGGAATTTGCAGATACATTATTTATTTATACACAAGCAGCAACCATCCCACTTCCAGGTTGAGGCTCATTCAGGAAGTAGGTTTTCTTGTAGTTCCTCCACTGACCACTAGGTGCTGGCTCCAAAACAGAGTCACTCCTCATTAACCTCCATGTTAAAATGTCAAACTTTGCAACAGAATTAAACCTATTTACAGCCTCGTACCAAAAGAGTTTTTTTCCATCTGTGGTTACAACATCCATGACAACTGTACTGGGGGGAAATTTTCATCAATCAGATGCCCGGACATCATTTGCATCATCTGCTGCTGTGCTTTGGATGACTGTCCCGCTGCATGAAAAGTTGACCAACCTCCAGGTTGATTTTTACCAAATGTTCACCAGGCATCATGATCTCCACTTCGGTCTTGTCTGTCTGAAGCACATTGTTCTGGAAGTCACGTGGTTTGTTCAGATGTAACTTTGAAAAGTCAAGCGATGATGCTGTGCTTTTCTTTTTTCCCCTGATTGTACTAGTACTATACCATCATTGGTCCTATAAAGGTCGCTAAGAACCTTGGTGTCACCTTCATCTCGCTTTTCAATCCACAACATCCAGAAAATAAGACCTTTGACTCGCATGCAGTACAACTCTTGGTTCAGGCCGTGGGAGTAACTCAAGTGCTGCAATAACTTCCTAGCTGATCTTCCAGCTTCCACAATAAGACCCCTACAGAAGATCTAGAACACAGCAGTGCATCTGGTCTTTGATCAGCCCAGAAGGTTCCATGTTGCACCAATGTTCACTGAGCTACACTGCCTACCTGTGGCAGCCCCAATAAAACATAAGTCTCTGACAAACACCTACAAGGTGTTCTCGGGGTCCACACCTCAGTTGTAAAGACTTGCATCTCTTCATCAGAACATGGACTGGTTTTGTTATCTTCACACAACAAGACCTTAGTGGAGACTGTTCTCCACGTGGTTCTTCAATGGAGGAAGAAGCTACCAGTAGCTACCAGAGCAGAGTCATCTCTCTACATTCAAGAAGCTCTTGAATAGCTTCCAACAAAGCTGCATCCTCTCTTTAACTTCCTAACCTGCAGACTTCTCTGTTTCTTGGTGAGTGTTGCAAAGCAATTCACCTCGAGGACAATAGGGGGCGTAGCCTTTTTTCCAGAGACCAGCCTGCTATCCATCACGTCTATGGTCGACATCCATAAACGTTATGGGATAAGTAAACAACGAAGAGGTTGGACACATTAACCACAGCCTGCCACACACAGACCTGAGGTCCGTTTCAGAAAGCGGGTTTTGTAGAATCTCCAAGTATGTTGGACCTTTTTTCTGAAACAGACCCCAGGAAAGAATAAAGAGATCAAGAAAGAGTGACTTGTGATGGAGACGTGCGCCATCTGTAGGGTCTCCATCATTCTTGTTAAAAAATTGGGGAGGTATCCTTCACCCGTCGTAGAGCTGGTGGGAGAGAGTGTCTGCATATCGACGCATACAGAGAAGTATAAACTAGGCTTCACTGGAGCTTGATATGTCTTCTACTCAAGTTGTTTTTTTATCACAGCTGAATGACTCCACATTATTTGGAAATGGCTTCATAGTCTTTCCCAGACTCAACGGACAGTGCTGATATCTTTCCACACTGGCATGTGAGGTTGTATTTATCTCATTTCAAGACCTGGTGAGAAATGCGCGTTAGTATCCAACAAGTTCAAGGAAAGGAGAGATAAGAATGTGATCCGCTGACAGTGATGTTTGGAACCGCTCTGCAACTGCAAGTGAAATTATTTTTGAATTCATCTGTAAAGACGTCCCCCTAACAGCAGGCAGTGGAATGTGGCGCTGCCACAGTAGCTGAGAGTTTCAGCACCAGGAAATGGCTGTAAACAAGACCAGCTGTAGCATGCTGGGACAAAGGATATGAAAAATAAAAAACGCCAAATCAGTTTCTTTTTGCCCTCCAGGAATGAAGCAAAGACAAGCCGGTGCACATCTGTTCAGGAACACCAACGCTGAACAGCAGTTGATATAATACTGAGATATGAATGGTTCAGGTCTGCAGGTAACAGACACTCATTAAGCTGTTTAATTACGAAATCCAGGGTTCCCATACTATTGCTCAATGACAGAGTTGAGTAATAACAGAATTCACATTTTGGTTTTGATGAGAACAGATCACTTTCAAGACATAACGCTGAAAAACTTAAAATACTCATTTCTGTTGATTTTTATCATTTTTCACATTCTCTAAAACGGGAGTTAACTATTGCATCCTTGGCCACATGATCACCATGGTTACCGTTAAACAGTTATCCTTTACTTTCTCAACCATTTCCCGCTAGTTCCAGTCTAGTTCCTGGACTCAAAAATCTAAAACCTTTTGTGAGTTTTACCATAAGATTGAGACTTTTGTACTAAATTTGCAAATTTGTCCTGTAAAATGGCAAATCAGAAAAAAAGTACTTGCTAACTTTGTTGTAAAATGGCAAATTTGGCTTTTCCTCAGTAAAAATTAATTTTGTCAAAGTCACGAATTTCACAAAGTTCATAACTGTTAGAGAATTAAGGCTTCTGTTCACATTTTTCTTGTATAATTACAAATTTAAAAATAAAAAGCACTTCTTTCGTAAAGACCGAAATTTTGTTGTAAGAAGTTAAATTTGTCAAAATTTTAGATTTTTCTTTTTAGGGCAGATTTGGGATGTTTGTTTGTTTTGTTTTGTTTTTTTTAACCATGAAAAAAGATTGTGATTTTGCAGCTAATATCTATGAACAATTGACCTTAAAATACAGTTGTGAAGTATATACATACATATATATATACATATACACATATATATATATACATATATATATATATATATATACATACATATGTGTGTGTGTGTGTGTGTATACACACATCTTTATATTGGTCCCCAAAAATGTGCACGTCTCTGATAACATTTATCACTTAAATAAATAATAATCAATGCAAAAATGTTATTTCCCAAAGTTCAATATCTTACAGTCATAACTGATCCTTTGAGGGCCTCCATAGTGCAGATGTGGCCCTGTTGTACAGCTGTGAGATCTTCAGAAGCTATCAAACATTTAGCTGCTAAGCTGCTCATAGATGGAACAAACCTCCCGTTGATATTAAATGTGCTCCAACTCCAGAAACAGTTTCAGTTAAAATTAAAACTGCATGTGTTTGGTTTAATTTTACTGCACTGTGTTTACTCATATATTCTAAGCAAAATTTTAATCCCTTTCCATGTCCAAATCTGTTATTTTTGTGATTCTATTACACATTTTAATTGTTTTTATTCATTTCATTTAAAAAAAAAGAAAAATTCTTTCATTTTCAGAGTTGCCTTTTTGCGTGAAATATACTCTATAGATGAACTTTCCTTGCCTTACTAGTCCACTTTTCCACTAATGTTTGCTCCTACTAACCACTAAAAAGGCTTCCTCCAGAACCAGGTTTGATAAATGCAATAAACAAAAAAACAGAAACAAGAATAAAACAGCCGACACACAAAGGCAAAGGCCACAGCAGCAGACTCACCAAGCAGAGCGGGGTTGCTGTTGCGGTTGGTGGGTTTAGGTGGAGGGACGGGAGGCTGCTTGGCGTGGGGAGGGATGGGGGGAGGAGTGTCAGAGTCAGAGGCGGGCAGGGGCCGAGGAGGGTCTTCCGCTATCAGGGATACTGTCCTCGGCGGCTTGGCCACAGGTACTTCAGAGGAGGAGGAGGAGGAAGACGAGGAGGAGGAGGAGGAGGAGGAGGAAGAGGAGGGGGTTGGACACTTGGCGGACTCAGAGGGAGGACCGGTGAGGAATTTAGGGGGGAGCAAAGCTTGTCTGGGTGGGGGAGGTTCCTGCTGGGAGTCTGGTGGTGGATGAGGGTCGGGGGCGAAGCGGACACCAGCGGACTCTACAGAAGTGGGCGCACAAACACAGACGCTCATTAAAGACGAGCTCGACAAGACTCCGACAACACTGCGTAAACAGGAAACACGCACCAACATGCACACACACTAACACACACACATCTTTCAGAGCCTCTCTGATCAAAGTCCAGCAGTCATTAGAGCAGAAGCAACATCAGTCCACAGACACAAAGATCAAAGAAGCATTTAAGGATCTTTATGGTTTCTATTTTCTATGTTTTCCATGTTGGCCTAAATCAGATATGAAGTCAGAAAATGTTTTTCAACACAACCACTGATAATCGTTTCAAAGAGTTTACAGCAGAAATCAGGACATGTGTAAACACATTGCTACGGCTAATACTGACGTAGGCTGGCATTACAATGGACCAGCATTTTAAACATTTTTAAACTTCAACAAAAATATTTATATTTAATTTATTAAAACTTTATATATGTACGTATATACTTGTGTGTGTGTGTGTGTACACACACACACACATATATATATATACACATACACACACACACACACACACACACACATACATATGTATATATATATATATATTATTTATAATTAAAAAGAATCTTCAAACTTTGTTTTTTCATTTCAGTTGGGCTCTAAATATAATAAATTTTGCACAAATTTGAAGTTAGAAGAGCAACATTCCTGCATGAAAACATGCAGGAATGTGCATTACTATTTGCATCGCTCTGTAATTAAACTACCAACCACTAGATATGTTCTTCCTTTTTGTTTACTTCCTATATGAAGCAACAAATCAAATGAAGAACATTTCACATTGAGTTGGAGGTCATAAATGTATAAACCAACCTCATAACGTTATTCAGTTTTGTTTCCGCAGTTTTAAACACTGATGTGATTCACATTAAATATGCAGCTCAGTGGTTGCTCTACAACATAGCGGCTGAAGTTGTCTTTGCTGCTAGATAGCAAAACATGAATATTTTGACCTCTTAGAGAGAAAATTTTATATAATTTAGAATGATTGACAATAGTTTTACAGATTTACTGTAGATAGAGACTTTTTATTTATGGATTAATCGCTTGATAGTGGCTATCAGGAAAAAATAATTATACACACACATTATATGCATACATATATTACACATATACACACACACACACATTTATCTCAGCAACACACATCCTGATGAAGGCAGTCAGGAACTTACCTGAGCGCTCTCTGAACTCTGCAGGTGTGCTGTATCTGGGCAGGGTCGCCCTCTGGTCGGCCTCTGACGCTGGACGAACTCTCCTGCTTTCCTCTGAGGAGCTCTTCTGTAGGGGGGGCCTCAGGTCCATCTCGGAAACGGGCCGGACCACAGGCCGGGGGTCATCCCCACCCCAGTGAGGGACCGGCCTCTCTCTTCTCTCATGCTCATCTTTTCGCTCTTTTTCATTTCTCTTGGGAAGGTCAACCCACCTGTCCCTGTTCTCTCTCCTCTCTCTGTCATCTCTCCTATCATCTCTCTCTCTCTGAGGACCTTTTCCTTCCCTGTCTTCTCTTTCTCTATCATCTTTTCTGATGTCTCTGCTTTCTTTCCTCTCTCTTTCATCACGGTCTCTCTTGTCCCTCTCATCCTTATCTCTGCGTTCCCTCTCGTCCCGATCCCTCCTTTCCCTCTCGTCTCTATCCCTATCCTTCCTCTCCCTCTCCCTCTCGTCCTTATCCATCCTCTCCCTCTCATCTCTATCCCTTCTCTCCCTCTCGTTGCTATCCCGATCCCTCCTTTCCCTCTCGTTGCTATCCCGATCCCTCCTCTCCCTCTCATCCCTATCCCTTCTTTCCCTCTCATCTCTATCCCTTCTCTCCCTCTCGTCCCTATCCCTCCTTTCCCTCTCGTTGCTATCCCGATCCCTCCTCTCCCTCTCGTCCCTATCCCTCCTTTCCTTCTCATCTCTATCCCTCCTCTCCCTCTCGTCCCTATCCCTCCGTTCCCTCTCGTTGCTATCCCGATCCCTCCTTTCCCTCTCGTTGCTATCCCGATCCCTCCTCTCCCTCTCGTCCCTATCCCTCTTTTCCCTGTCCTCCCGATCTCTCTTCTCTTTCTCATCCCAGTCCCTACTTTCCCTTTCGTCTCTATCCCTTCTTTCTCTAATGTCTCTGTCCATTCTTTCATCTCTTCTCTCTCTGTCATCTTTCCATTCCCTCCTTTCTCTGATGTCCTCCCTACGTTCTCCTCCTCCCTCCCTGTCCTCTCGCCAGTCTCTTCTCTCCACATCGTCCCTGTCCTTTCTCCCTCTGTCCTCCCTGTCGTCTCTGCGGTGCCTGTCATCTCGTGGTTGTCCTCGAGGTAATGATCCTCCTCTCTTATCGATGTCTGAGGGAAGACGGCCTCGCTTATCGACATCCAGGGAGAGCCTAGCATGAGAGTCCACATCCAGAGGTGCTCTGTTACTACGGGAAGCGTCAGACGGCGCTCTTGTTCGACGTTCGTCTCCCTGCGGCACCCTGAGGGCATTTCCCTTCATGTCAGACTCAATTCGAGATACTCGAGATCCTGCTTCTGACACCCTGTCCACATCCATCGGGACAGGGTGTCCATTTTTCAGCGGTGGAGTTTTGGAGAGGTTCACATCATTGCTCTCTGTCCATGTGCAGAAACATGTGTGTGTCATGAAAGGGTAATTAGGATTACTCATTAACAAAAGACAGAAATCCACCTACCGTGTTCTGGTACGTCCTTAAGAACCCCTCTTGCTATCAGCTCGTCGCGACTTTTCCTGACAGAAATTTTTCTTTCCAAAGCTGAAAAAGGGAAGTCCATATGCAGGAATGAGGCTAAGCATTGTTCAAATGTAAACATTAAAAGAAAGAAAAAGAAAAGAAAAAAAGGATCATGCAGCGAGCATACCAATAGAGGTTTTGGTGAACTTCTCGCTTGGCTTCTTCTTCCTCCATTTCCAGGGCTTGAAGATCTTTCCCATTTTAGAAAACTTGCCTTTGTGTTTAGTTGGAGGCGTTCCTCCACCAGAGTTTCCTTCTTCACCCCCCGTAGAGCTCTGCTGCAGATCAACCTCATCGTCTGCAAGAACACACACACACAAAAAAAAAACACGACCAACAATGAGTGACCTGTAAATCCCACGTCATCCATGTGTCCCTCAAGACTCGGTGCTCAGTCCCCTCCTCTTCATGCTCCACATCAGGAGTGTCAAACTATTTCATCATCACCATGGTTACTGCTAAAGCTAACATCTGTCATGGATAACCCCTCCCATCCTCATCCATCATCAGACACTGGAAGACCATCATACAACTGTTCCCGTTTTAAGCACAACCATGTATATACATTTATTTTTCTGTTGACAGTGTTTTTGTCACACTCATACTGACTAAGTTTTATTTTGGTCTATATTTATATTTATCTTTAGTCTACTCATTTATGACCCTCACTGGGCAATATTTTTTCCTTTTTAACAAAGTATACTTTGTTTTACTTATTTTTTCTATATAAATGTATAATGTGCCTATTCATATGACAAGTTTTTATGCCTATGTTCTTTAAATCCTACTTTTTCATCTACCGTAACAAAGAAAATTCCCACAAGCCAGGATTAATAAAAGTCTTATTTTATCTTAAAGGGTTGCTTATGCTTTACTTTTCACATTGACTGCCTTTTTCAAAATAAAAAAAAAAAATAATTAAACTAAAATCCCATTTTCTTTCTTGTATAATAACAAATGTAAGAAAATCTAACTTTCAAAAAAAATTACATTTTGTGGTAAAATTTCTCAATAGCACTTTTTTTTTTTTCCATAAAATTGATAATTTCATCTTAAAATCACTTTTTTTTTCAGGTAAAAATCATCTATTTAAATTTTTAACCTTTTTGTGCTAAAAAGAATTTTATT
Organism: Arrhamphus sclerolepis; assembly: GCA_037176975.1. NCBI lineage: Eukaryota > Metazoa > Chordata > Actinopteri > Beloniformes > Hemiramphidae > Arrhamphus > Arrhamphus sclerolepis. Next base: position 24,112 of record JBAMYA010049340.1, on the reverse strand, counting down.
TCCTCAACAACCAAGAGTTTTTAATCGCAAAATAACAAATGTCACAAAATTGTTACTTTTTAACTTAAAATTTGTATTTTTTGTTGGTAAATATAAACTTTTTTACACATTTTGACATAAAATTACAACAGCTGAAAAATTGCAAATTTTGTATTAGATATTTTTCTTCCTAAAATCAAAATTGACAAAAATTTGCAACTTTTTGCTGTAATATGTTTTTAGCAAACATTTGCTAAATCCTGACTTTCTGACATAAACCATTGCTCTCTACCGTCAGAATTGAATCAAACAGGGCAGTCACATTGATTTCTTGCCTTTCACACTCTCAGAAGCCAGATAAGATGAAGTTATGGACTGGATTTGCCCCGTGGGCCTCGAGTTTGACACGTGCGCTACATGCTTTGACACATAATTCCACTGCTATGCTGATGATACACAACTATATCTCATCCAAATCCATCACCCCAGTCGTTCTCTCCACCATCACAAACTGGATGGACAATAACTTTCTCAAACTCAACAATAACAAAACAGAACTCCTCTCTATTGGACATAAAGGTTTCCAATCCTCTGCCTAAGACTTCTCCCTCTTCATTGATGGTCATAATGTCACCCCCCCCCTTTAGTAGGTATCCTTGGTATCATTATGGACCCTCTTCTAAAACTCTTATAACCTTGCCCCCCTCCTATTTCACCAACTTTCTTCACTGCCATTCCTGTCTCTGATCTATCGACTTTGACCTCCTGACGCCCCCCAACAGGACCAAGTACCAAACCTCGAACCTTCAACGGTACCGCCTCTGCCTATTTCTAAGGAAATTTCAATGCGACAGCCTGTTTGACATCAAAAACTGGGGTAAAAGGAGAGCAGCTAGTTTATATCAAAAGTCATGATTTAGCAAATGTTTGCAAAAGATTCCACAACAAAAAGTTACTAAAGTTTCTTCTAAACTTGTGATTTTTGTAAAATTTAACTTTTTTCATAACAGAAGTTTGAGATTTTACAACAAAAAGTTTAATCTATAGAAAAAATTGCAATTTTATGTTTAATGCTACATTTGTCATCATACACTAAAATGTCTTGGTTTTTGTTAATAAAAAAAAAAGTCTTCATCTGGCAAAATTTGCAATTTTTTTAGTTTTTAATTTGTGATTTTACAAGAAAAGAAATGGGTAACTGCATTTTTAGCATAAAAGAAGTGTGATTTTAGCATAAAAGTCTCAATTTCATGATAGAGATCAAGATTTTTGTTAATTCACTTTTTCCTTTTTTTTTGTTTTCAGTCAAGTAACTACTGGAAAATCTGACAACAACATAGCTGGTTGAGAAACGGTAACCATGGTGATGATGTGGCCCGGGATGAAAAAGAGTATAACACCCCTGCTGTACAGTGATCCTACTTTTTTAAAATTTAAATTATACGTAAGCATCTTTGTGTGTATTATTACATATGTAGAGATCTTATATTTCAATCAGAAGCATTTCATCATACAGTTGCTCATCGTTTACAGCTCATTTGACACCAACAGCAAAACCCAGACAATGTAGATTGGACTTTTCTTGTATTATCTGTCTACACTGAAGAAGCTCTACACTGACGAAAAGCGACTGTTCAGTTGCTGTGACGTGATGCATTTACTGACTGGAATAAAATTGGATTAGAAGGGCAGGGTTCAAGCTGCCGCCTCAGCCGTCTTTTTTTAAAAATGGACCAGTTAACAGCCTTAAGTAACTAGGAGTTACTGACAGATTTATGATGTCATTTTCAAGAGCTGGACTGAAGTTCGTGGTTCAAACACCTTTAAGGAGGCAACAGAAACTGTAGTTCAAAACTGTGAAGTTGCTATTTAAAACCAGAGCTAATAACTGGGCGTGAAACCACTCTTAGCATTCTTTGGTGATGAGTCGTCAGTAGTCATGGCATTGCACGACAAGCTGGGGAAGGGAAATTTGTTTTTATGGGTGTTGATGCCATTATCAATCTGCTTATTGATGAAATACCTCATCAATCCATTGATTCTTCTTGAGCCAATATTCTATGACAAAACACCATCAACAACTGCTTTACCATTCAAAATCTGACAGAAAACACTAAACACAAGTCAGTAACTTCAGCATTTGTTACACTAGTTCAATTCAATTTGATTTCTGCAGCGTCTTTTACAATACAAACTGTCTCCAGATGCTTTTCAGAGACCTAGAAAATAACCCCTGAGCAAATATTAAGTAGTAGTAATATTATTAAATACTAAATAAAGAAACATTAAGTAAGAAACTGTGTGCTTATATAGTCTTTCTAGTTCAGAGACCACTTAAAGCGCTTCAAACAAAGCAAATTTAAAAAAACAAACAATTTTTACAGGCTTGTCTTAGATTAACTCAAGTCACACTGAATGATGTGAAATCAGTAGTTAATTTCCAGCATGTTCCACTGTGTGACTGAACATATGTTGAATCGTGGCTACAACAGAAATAAATCTGAGTGTGTTTCAGGATGTAAAATGCAGCATCATCATGTCATTAGCAGGTTGATGCTAATGTGCACTGATGACTCTAAAGTTAGCGTTGTCGTCGTGGTGTTGGTGTGCTTTGAAAAGAAAATAAATAAAACAAGAAAAACAAGTGTTTCTTTGTTATTTCAGTTTCACATTTTTCTGTTTGTCATATCTGGCGCTGCTGTTGCTAGGTGACTGCTGTGTAGATACTGACGTTTACGTTATTTCATGGTGCAGACGATTCCTCCACATTTCTGACACTTTCTGTCTCAGCCGTCTTCAGTTCTAGAAGGTTATAGCTCTCATCTTTGCTCCTGTCTCTTTGTCAGATCTACCACCTCTGTTTCTGAGCTACGATGGAACATTTTTACTACCACTGACCATTTTTAGTCTGGGATGGCTGAATTTGTACAGTGTGAAGTTGGCATAGGCAGTTAGAAAGCTTGAGCAGAACATGAGGGGAGCGGACCCTCCTGAAAGTCGAGTAAAGGAGTAAAAGAAGAGGAAGACGGGAACGAGAGGTCTCCCACCAGTTAGACTAGATACGACAACTGGGATCCCACTTTGAACCGCTTCTTACTTACTGACTCACGCAGTACATGAACCTGCATGATGGTGCATGTTATCAGCTCCTGGTATAGATGAAGTAGTGATAAACCCAGAGGTTTACAAAAAAAAAAGTCTTTTTACAATTTTCTTGTTAAATCAAAAGTCTCAATTTTATGATAAAGGTCACCATTTTTGTAAAATTTGGGATTTTATGACAAAAAATAATTTTTATTTATTTATTTATCTTGATTTTACAATGGAGTCCAGGAATAGTGGGAAATCTGACAACACAGCTGGCTGTAGAGGAAAAAAAAAAAACAAAAAAAAAAACAAACAGCCCAGGTGTGGTGTGGCCCAGGATGAAGTAGAGTTTGACACCTCTAATCTAAAGTGACTGATTCAGACTGATGAGTCATTTATTCATGAGATTATTTACTCTTGAGAGCAGCTAGATTCTATGAAGACGCTGGGAAGCTATTGTTTTTTTTGTTTTGTTTTTTTTCAAGATTTTTTCTTTTGGCTGTAGTGGCCTTTAATCACAGTCAGGAGACAGGAAGATGGGGCAGAGAGAATGGGGTCACGAGCCAGGAGTCAAACTCGTGACCACTGCAAGAGGACTAAACCTTGTATATTTGCCACCTGCTTTAACCACTAGGCTATGCAGCGGACCGTGAAGTTGATCTTAATGCAATACAGGAAACCTGAGGACTGCAAAAATGTTATCCTCTGGGTGGCACCATGATGCATTCTGGATTTCCATGTTTTTGGATATCACTGATTTAGAGCAAGGGTAAAGACAAAACAGGCAGGAATATTGCTGAACCCTGGAACAAGAATCATTCCTTATTGTACATAATGATGATGACTCATTGCTGATAATTAGTCCTTACAAAAAAGTACACCATTGACTGTGCATCTTGCAGGGAGAGGTTGTATTCAGATCAGCTGTTGTCAAAGATGAACTTTGTTACTGGATGTTTGTACTCATACATCACTGCTCTCTCATCATAAGCATTATTTGTGTGTCTATTAGGTAAACAGATGAACTATCAGTTGTGGTTTAGATTGTGAGCCAACCCTTGGGACCACCCCGAGGTGCAGCAAAGACGTGAAACTGCTTTCCTGTGAAACTGTTTGCTATATAAACTCTGTATAACATAAAATGAATGAGACTTGAATATTGTAGCACCGTGTGAGTGTCAGGGAACAATTAATACTGATGGTTACAACCAGAGTCCTGGAGAATATTTTGTGTAAGGAGGCAGAATTCACATTCCTCCAGACTTCCACTTTTCTCCGCTACAACCTCTTTAGTCTTTTTAGCTCGCAAATTCTTCTGTGTTTTTTTGTTTAATTGTTCTAAAGATGACAACATTTATCAATTTCTGAATCTGATATAATGGTTTTTGTGTCATTTTCATCCGATATCCGATTTAAATGTCATACAAATCACTACTTTCTGGTTTGATGGAAACAAAAGAGTTATTTTCACAGAACTGTAATTTCACATGTAAACATCTGCACAAAACTGACATTAACTGTGAAGTTAAAACCAAAACCAAACATACTGGAGGTTCATGACTGATGTGTGCTGAGGCATTTAGCTGTTAAGAGTTTTATTAGTTTTAGATCTGTGAATTCTGCTGTATGTTTTAATCACTATAAAGGTAATGTCAAATGTGAAATAAGTAAAGCTCATAGCAGCATTTGATACCAGCAGCATGACAACAGAAAAAAGAAAATATTTCTTTTAGATCAGTCTTTTCTCAAAAGATACAAAAATGAATGAAAGAGAGAGAAAAAAAAAAAAAAAGATTGATTAACCTGATTGTCTGCAGTAAAAATAAGTGACTTCCAATAATGCAAGTAATGATGACGAAAATGTCATATGAGCAGTTTGTTTTGTGACACCGTGTTTACTAGCGTCTGTTTTAAATCATGCTGCATTTATTATGAACTAATTAGTTACAACTGGTGTGAATCTACAGCGTACAACTCAGTGTCTGGGCTGTGTGTTGGTGGCTTATGTCCAAGAGAGAGGAAGGATGCAGGAAGGAGACAGGAAAGAGGCAGGAAGAGAGCAGAAAGAAGGGAGGAAGGAGGCAGGAAGCTAGTTTATGTCAAAAAGTCCTGATTTATGAAACATTTCAAAAAGATTTTACATCATTCATCCATCCATCATCTATACCCGCTACGTCCAGTGTAGGGTCACAGGCGTCTGCTGGAGCATATCCCAGCTCACTTTGGGCAGATTCTACAACAAGACGTTGCTAATCTTTGTCTATAAAAAAGTTTGATTCTGACAATCAAAACATGCAGTTCTGCAAAAGCAAGTTTTTATTCAAATTGACAAAAATGTACTTTTTATGACAAAGTTGTGATATTAAGTCTGTAATTTTACAAAAAAGGGGACATCTAAGATACATGAAAAAGATTTTACAAAAAAGTTGCACATTTTTGTCAAACTTCATGATTTTTGTAAAATTTACCATTTTTAATAAAACAAATTTGAGATTTCAGGACAAAAAGTTCAACTGTAACAATTTCTAAAGTGAAAAAAGTTTATTCACTTTTTTGTGATTGAAAAATCAAAAGTCTTGGTTGTTTAAAAAAATAAAAAATAAAATAAAAAACAACTTGCTGCAATTTTTTGTGATTTTACCAAAAACTTTTGTTGGTGCGCTTTGAAAAGAAACACTTTTAATATAATAATCTTCATTTTATGATGAAGGTTAAGATTTAAACTTTTCCTTTTTTTGTAACAACAGAGTCCAGGAACTGGACAACATCTGGACAAACTGGACAAGAATCTCACAATATAGCTGAGAAATGGTAACCATGGTGATGATGTGGCCCAGAAGGAAATAAGAGTTTGACATCCCTGCTCTAAAACATCCAGAGCAGTGGCCCTCAAAGACCTGGACTGAGGAACACTGGTTTCTGCAGTTCTTTTTTTAAAATCACACATCAGCACATGTTGATATGTGGACTATGAGACCAGGGCCAGACCAGGACCCTCCTGAGCCTCAGTGAACCACTTAAAACTGGGTATCAGGTGGCAGTAATCATTTGCAGTAAATGTGATGTAACAACCTCATGATACAGATCATGTGTTTTTTTAAATGACAATGTAGCGACATTACGTTAAACGCATAACCTCTAAATCAGACCTTTGCATGAACATAAGCTTATGTAAACGCTGAGATCTAATAAAAGCGTGAAGGATCCACTAACCAGCTGGCACTCGTCAGGTCAAGCTACTCATGACTCAGGCTGGTCACATGACAGGTTGACACCAGCCTCGCAGAAGATCACAGCTCTGACGAAAATAAAACCAGCATGGAGAGCAGAAGAGCAGTGACGGGAACACGGAGAACCAAAACTACAAATCAGTGACAGGGTTAAAACTAAATCTCATAGCAGCAGAAACCAGTTTGAAAAGTTGGATGAAAACATGAGAAGCTGGTGTCAGTAATCTTGGTTTCACGTTTGCTTCCAGGCCGAGTGCTGCGTGCACACAGAGGCACATTTGTGTGGTTGGTGGATTTCACAATCACCACATTCCATCTGCGTTCTTTCTTCTTCTTCACCTGCCTGTACCTGCCACCTTCCAGGTCCTGTCGACCTCAAAAACACCTGTTGGTGTTTGAGCGACCAACGTTCAGCTTTGGCTGCTCGTGGCTGCAGACACACCTGTGCACCCCACCCCTCAAAAATCAGTTGAACTAACGTTCGGGGCGGTCCCTGAGAACTGGAGCGAGTGGCCTTGACTCACCCGTGTTGTGTTGCGCTGGTTGCTGGGCCACAGTCTCACTGCTAGCACTGTGTCCCATGCTATGGCTCGTGTCCCCACAGGCTCTCCAGGCGCTGCCTCTCCTGAGGCCCACGGCGAGAATGGACGAAAACCCAGCTCGCTTCTCAGAACAGGAGATACTGTAACAGACCGTCTGGACTGCTCACTTGGAGCCTCTCTGGGCTGTGCAACGCTGCCTTCCCCCTTCCTGCCGCCCGTCTTATTTGGTCTCTCCCTTCCTTCCTCCCTCCCTCCCTCCCTCCTCCGTCTCCTGGCTTTAAAACACAAACATGCTCTGCCTCTCGCCGCTCAAGTCCCTCCCTTCTTCCTCAGAGATCAGACTTCATAAATAAGGTACAGCAGTGAGGTAGCGCCACAGTCCCAGATGCCTTTCATTCCCAAGAGCATATTTTCGGAGGGCAAAGTTCACAGCAGGCATGCTTTGAGGCTTGACCGGTCCAGCCGCCTCCCCCTCTGGCTGTTAGTACCACTTTACAGACTGACATAGAGCCGCTGCCTGAAGGGTGTGAGGCGGGCTCTAGTGGGTGAGGTAACCTGAGAAGTGGAAGGTGAGCCACACTGAGGTAGTCAGAGAAGAGGAAGTGATATATACGCAGGTGTACCGCGACTCTCCTGTACTTTTAAACCTCGAAAATTACGAGTAAATGCATGACTTTTATTCACATTCAACCTTCAAGAATTTTACAAGAAGACGAAAACGAAACAAGGTGCCACATATAGCATGAACTCTAAGTCATGCATACAGTTTTGAGCAAATTGAAAGCCTTTCTTTGAATGCATCTGATTTCACCATGTCGTGATTTACAACAGTGACGACAACGTATTTATACACCACCTGTCTAGGCCAGGAACCAGTCAAGACTAGCCTGATAGATCAGAGCCACATCTGGAAAAATGTAGGGTCTGAAAACGAGCCATAGGACCTCCTCATCCAGGAGGACCAACTGTTAATTCTCAAACTCCCTTAGCACCAAGTTGGTTAGCACTACAACCAATCAGAGCAACAAACAAAGAGACACAAGAGAGTCAATGGCAGACTGTTCTAGAGAGACGCAAATATAATTAGATCCAACAATTCTTGCTGTTTTGTTTTGGGTTTTTTCAGAACGATTTGAGAATAACTGATAATCTCAAACACCATCTTTGAAAAGCGTAACCCTTTGTTCTGTGTAATGGCTAATTTAAATTAAAGGTACACCATCATGTTCAGATTACGTCTTGAATAGCTTCATTTATCGTAGAGGAAATTTACCATGTCTTTCATCATTTGTAAACGAGATGATCTCAACCACCACAATCCCTTATGTCAGGTTTATCACACTGTACCATTTCTACAGTCTTAACAGTTTAATTCAAGTCAAACTGAATTATGTGAAATCAGTATTTAAGTTCCAGCATGTTCCACTGTGTGGTTGAACATGCGTTGAATCGTGGCTACAACAGAAATAAATCTGAGTGTATTTCAGGATGTAAATGCAGCTTCATCACTACATTAGCAGGTTGATGCTAATGTGGTAATGCACTGATGACTCTGAAGTTAGGGCTGTCGTAGTGGTGTTGGTGTGCTTTGAAAAGAAAATAAATAAAACAAGAAAAACAAGCGACTTTCTTCATTATTTCAATTTCTCGTTTTTCTTTCTGTTCTCCATTGTATCTGGCACTGTAGTTGCTAGGCTACTGTGCTGTGTAGATACTGATGTTTATGTTATTTCATGCGTCCCTGTTGGTTGGTTAGCTGACAGAGATGGTAGAAGCAGCAACACTCACAATTCCTCCACATTTCTGACCCTGCTGATATCGGTCTCAGCCGCCTTTGGTTCTAGACGGTTCTCATCTTTGCTCCTGTCTCATCGATAGATCTACCAACACTACTGAGCTACGATGGATCATTTTTACCACCATTTACCATTTTTAGTCTGAGACGGCTGAAATTGTACAGTGTGAACCTGACATTAGAGATGTGACGGTAATTTCAAGTCTTTTACTGTCAATGTCAAAGTTGATTCAAACAAAATTTGTGTACCATCCAGACTACAAGGACAGACTGATCTGATTGGCTTCCCAAGACTGTGGGGTATAATTAATGAGCTCCTTAAGAGAGCAGCTAGATGGATCTGCTGGGAAAAATAAATAAATTCTTGCAGTATGTCTACATTTCTAAACTAACTCAAGACGCTCTTACAAGGCAAAGCAGAGTTTATTTAACTTTATCTACTTTAATCTATTTAACAACCCTCCTTTTGCATCAAATGAAATAATAGTTTCCTGTCTGACCATCAGTCTCTCACTTGGTTGAAGAATATTCGTCCATTCTTCATTACAAAGTTGCTTCAGTTCGTGCAAATTTCTTTGGCAGGTCCCACCACAACATTTCAGTGAGCTGAAGTCTGGAGCTTGACCAGGTCTATCCAAAGCTTCAACTCTCATTTTTCTGCTGCAATCATTGTCCGGGTGCATGACCCAATTTGAACCAAGCTTTAGCTGTTGGACAGATGTCATGTTTGCCTGTGGAAAGCTCTGGTCTGCAGAGCAGTTCATGGTCAACTGTGTGGCTGCAAAACAACCACAAATCATTGCCGCTCCACTGCCACTGCTATGCTTGACAGATGATGGAAGATGTTTTTGGAGTTTCCCAGCATGACACTGGACTACAAATTAGTAACAGAAACAATCATGTTTCTAAATCCAAGGTCTCCAACATGTTGCTCATGAATTACCAGAAGTTTGTCTAAACAGCTCACCAAAGACTTAAAGAATAAGTCCATTTACATTAAATGCCTTCATGTTTTTTGTCTTCTTCTCTCCATACAGGCGTTAAGTCTTTCCAACTACCATTCATTTTCTGTTAAGATGACTTTTCACCATCGTGAATCATTGTGTGCTGGATTATACTTCAACTGCTGAACAGACAACAACATTCCAGTCTCATTAAACACAGATAGCAGGACTAAAACTCAGCGATTTTTGAAAAGTTACATTCCACAGTTGTCAAGGCAGGAAATAATTTAGCATGGGTGTATGACTCAATACCACTGACTTCATTCACGTTTACACTCTTGTGTAACTCTTGTTAGTGGGATTGTTGCAGGCTGTGATCAAGCCAGGGTTTATCAATATCTAATCATTCACAGCTTTAACACGCCCTCTTTACCATAGTTGTTTTCTTTAAAGACATTTATTTAGCTTTTATTTAGCTCTCAGCTGCATCGTTTTAAAATAGAAGTGTATACTGTTTCATAGCATACATTAAATTCACAATTTTGCAATTTGTTTTGCAAAAGTAAATATTTTTTCAACAAATAATTGTAATACTAGATTAAGAAGTCATAATTTTAATTTCAAAAAATGAGTCTTAGAATCAAAACAGAGTTCAACAAACAAGAAAAAGTTGGAAATTTCATAAATTTATTTATTTTTAATTGACAGAATCTAAATTTTAATGACCAAAGTTGTGATATTTCCAAATCTGCATTTTTTCATAAAATGGGACATCTAGAACATTTTGTGAAAAACTGTGATTTTTACAAAATAAACTTTTATGTCAAAATTATGCAAAAAGATATTTAAAAAAAATCATACATTGTTTTAGGTAAAAAAGTTATATTTATCTTTTTTTTTTACAAACAAATTAGCCTTTTTTCTTAAACAAAAAAGCAAGTTCTACAAATTGGTGATTTTAAAAGAAAAAGGTTTTAGCATAAAAGCCTCAATTTTGTGAAAAAAGTTGTGGATTTTGAGTCCAGGAACCAGCAGGAAATCTGACAACATAGTTGAGAAAATAAAGAATAACCAGCCCTTTAACGGTAACCATGGTGATGATGTGGCCCAGGATGAAGCAGATATTTGATATGACTGCTTTGGATCCAGAAATAATCTCAGATTTATTTCTGTCGGAGCCACGATTCGACAAACGTTCAATCACACAGTGTAACATGCTGTAAATGAATTATTGCATTGTTAATGTCAAAAGGATGTTATCTCGCAGGTAGAAGCAGAAACTCTGGTCTTTAACACTTATATCAAAGCACTTAGATTCATTTAAACTTGTTGTTGAAGTTGGATACCTCGTTCTAAGATTAAAAACAAACAAACAAACAAACAAACTCCTAATCAGACAGAAATTACCAGCAACAGTTCAGTGGAAGAAAACCTCCACATATCTTTTTTTTTTCTGCCCAGCTTTAAGACATGCTGTTACTCCCTCTACAGTCCACTCACAGCTGCAACAACCCTGATCCAGGAATGACTGGAATGAAGACCATGAGTCTGTTCTTGGTACAAGGATGGAAATTTGAATAATAATCATCCATGAAAATGAGACTAAATAAACCTGCGTTAACAGGCTCCCTCATCTGTGCTACCAAAACCTTCTTGTTCTTTTCAAAGATCAGCTGTTCACAAACATTTGAAACCAGCTGAACAAAGACATCAACCATCATCAAAGCGTGTCATGACAATGCAAAAACGTGCAGATGCCAACGCCAGTGATCTTTGGGGATGAAAATGCCAGGACATGTGAAGCATTCCTGTTGCTGAGCAGTTTATTTTTACTTGTTGGTCACAGGGCCAAACAAGGATGAGCACATCAAGCTTCTTTAATCCGTTCACACCATGTCCCACTTATCTATAAAGTACTTATGCAGCCCTGCTTCTTCATGACACTAACGACTGAAACCATCAGTCTTCTGTTCAAACAAACATATTCAAGGTTTAGAACGTAAGAAACAAAACAGGTTTACTCACAAATATACTGAGACTTCACAGCCATGCCAGGCGTTTCAGCACCTCAACTACTCTGCAACAGTTTCAGGGTGGAACTGAAGAGGCTTGAAGCCACGTGAGTGATCAACGGCTGAATGATCGAGGTCAGCAGTGAAACCCAGGACGCAGCAGCTATGCAGGTGTGTTCTCAGTGTGAGGGCCTATCAGGTAGTTTCAGTGACATGACGGTGCGTCACAAAGCCAAGCCCTTAAAGGACACTTTCAAAAGATAACCTTGCAGCAGTTGAGTCAACACTTCTTCATAACAATACTACAGCCGAGGTCACGCTTCTGTGACATGTTCGTGCTTCAAAACCCCTGAAATCTGATGACGGCAGGAGTTAGCTACTTCATTTCATATCCTTTCATCTTTCAGAAACAGCCACAACAAATATACAACTCAAAACACAAAATAAAAACATTAAGAAACAGCATTTCTTACCAGGATTTTCCATCACAACGTCCAAAACTCAGCAGTCAGCAGCTGAAACAACAAAAAAACAACAGGATCAAAGTCAAAGACAAAAGAGCTCATTCACCCAACATTAAATGTGTTATAGTGCAGCAAAAACAAACAAAAACAGCTAAATATTATGATATTAAAATAATACTTTAGTCTAGAGCAGGGGTGATAAACTATTTCATCCTGGACCACATTATTATCACGGTTAGGGTTGGTTATCATTTAAAATTTTTCAATTCCGATATGTTATCAATACTTTTTTATATACCAGCTTAATAAAATTTCAGCATACAGGAAGTGATTTTAGATATTAATGGTAGAAGATCACAGCAAACAAATGAAAATAAATTCAAACAGTCATTCAGAACTGGTATCAATGTAATCTTGCTCATGTTCATTATTTCAGTTTGAATTATTCATTAATGACTATAAATAGTTCATCTGTGAGCATTTGTCTTATAAAAAAAAAAAAATCAAGAAATCAAATATATACACACACATATCTATCTATCTATCTATCTATCTATCTATACATACATACATATGTATATATGGAGTAACAGATGCAACTTGGATATTTTTAAAACTAAAACCTTGTCAGTGATCTTTAAAGGACAAAAAATAAAATCAAAACAAACGGTCATTTTTAATAATAATGGTCAAATGTTTAATTAATGGTGATGCTGATTTGAAGTCATGTTGTTCAGAAGCTGTCTGAATGTTAAAAAAAACTTTAAACAACATAAATCATTCTGTTTATTTCCTGTCAGTTACATTTACAACCCTTTAGACATAAATACTCAGTCACTGATTAACTAGTTTAAGTTTTTAAATGAAGAGAACCAGAACTAGTGAACCAGTTATAGATGTCAGATTTTTCTGGGATTCCAGTCTGGGTTTTTCCAAGTTCAGTTTCTCAAGTTCACTTCAGTCCAGAAAAGATGAATTGTCAATAATCCAGTCATTTTACATCTGACTTCCACAATCAAAGAAAAAACTAACAGCGTCATTAGCATCTATGTCACCACACTGTTTACTAAATTTCCACAGCAACTACCCACAGAACCAGACAGTCAGCTGGTACCGAACCAGAAATCTGGAGTTTCTACCTCCACAACGATGATGACAACACCCCAATGAAGCTAAACTCACTTCCACCAGAAGTAAATCCACCCCCATGAGGAGGAGGATATTGTTAAAAACTCACTACAACGCGTGGTCTGTGGTACCACAGCAACAAGTGATGACAAATCTTAGCGATGATTCTCTCCACAACAAACTAAACTGGAGCTACTGGTAGTGTTTCAAAGTGGTGCAGCTTTGTCACAACAGGATAGGACGATTGGAGCGGTCTGGGACGCTACACTGAAATTAAACATTAGAGCAGCAGTCTGGGAGGTATCGACTCAGATATCAAACAGCACCAATCTTTTCAATATTCTTTATTTTCTCAACCAGCTATGTTGTCAGAATTCCTTCATTTAAAATAAATAAAAGACACATTTTTGTCACAAATTGTGAAATTTCTCAAAATGAACAACTTTAGGCATATAAATTTTGATGCTTTTGCACTAAATCTATGTCTATATTTAAAATTTATTTAAAAAAACCTGACTTATTTTGTAAAAAAAAAAAAAAAAAAGGAGGTAATTTTGTTTTAAAATGGGTAATTCTGCATTATCACATCTGTCATAAAAAATTAATTTTTGTCATAAAATCTAACATTTTACAAAAATTGCAACCTTTATCATAAAATTGAGATTTTAGCAATTTTTATTTTATCTTTGTTTTTTTTGTTTTGTTTTTTTTTTTACAAAAATTACTATTTTTTTGCTTGTGAAAAAAATGGACTCGTAAAAGAGTAAAGTATCAGTTTGATCTGGCAAAATTTGCCAGATCAAACCGATCCTGGGCCAGATGTGGCCCCGCAGCCACACGTGGTCTAGGGTGTTACCGCATACCGCATGTGTTAAATGTAATAACATCTTTTTTCTCCCTCTTCCTTCCTCGTGCTATCCTTTTCTTACTTAAGAACAAGGAGCGCCAACCCGTGGCAGCTGCCTCAGTCACAGACTCCCAATCTACCCTTATGTGTTATGCATCTCTGTTTTTTGTTCTCTTGGATGGGCTGTACTGGAAAATCATTTCATTGTGCCAGGGTACTGGTTCAATGACAATAAAGGCATTCATTCATTCATTCATTCATCTTATTAACTCAATAGCATTAATGGTCATCAAAACTGTTTTAACTAACGTACTTTTGGGCCTCACAAAAATTTACACTGGTTACCTTTAACTTCTAGATTTCATTCATTCTCTGCTAACTTATTCAGGTTACTCTGATGGCAGTAACATTTTCAACACTGCTCAGACAGTGACAGAAGCGGTTAAACCCTAAAGCAATTTAAGGTAACAGCGTTCAGGTTTGGAAGCACTGTAGCTTTAAGGTCTAGCTGCTGGGTGGGTGGGGGCGTGTGAATTTGGTGCGAGATCAGCATGACAAGGACAAACAAACAACAGATACTGACAGACTGATAATTTGTGTTTTCTCTCCCAGAAAGCTCCACAGTAGCCGTACGGATGAAGGGCCCGCTGGCAGCTGGTCAATATCAGTAGGTGTGACCACGGTAACGGAGGTCGAGCCCTGCAGCTGTATCAGACTGCACTTTGGAATGTGGAGATTCTCTCCGGAGAGCAAACTGGTAAAAACCCAATCTGACTGACTGACAGGGCTGCAGCATGTGTGCAGCCAGGATAAAAGGGTTAGTGTGACATGCGCAGTCAGTATCAGAGATGTATGCAAATGTATGCAGTGACCCTTAACACACAGGTGTCAAAATCCAGGGCCACAGGCCAAATCTGTCTCACCACTTTATTTTATCTGGCCAGCAAGAGCGTTTATAGACCATCATAAACGTCTAACGAGAACATTTCTGAGGAAATGTTTGATTCAGTTCTGACATCAGTAAATGGAATAACTGAGGTGGAGAGCAGCTGGTTGATGTCAGAAAGTCAGGATTTTTTTTTTTCAACAAAAAGTAGCTTTTTTTGTTTTCTTTTTTCTTTTAAAGAAAACTGTGATTTTTGTAAAACTAACTTTTTAATGACAAAACTTTGTGACTTATTTCAAAAGGTTATATATTTCAACAAAAATGTAAATGTAAATTTAAGTTACAAAGTCACTTATGTGACATTTGTTATGGTACAATAAAAAGTCTTGGTTGCTGGGAGAAAAGAAAAAGATTTGATCTTGCAAAATTTGCAATTTTACAAAAAAAGTCAAAATTCTCATACAATTGTCATACAATTCTCACTTCTGCTGAAGGTCATTGATATTCAGTTAGATCTTCCTTGGAGAGGTTGTGGTTGTGCCCTCTGGTTCCAGCGTCAAAGCTGATCACAACACTCCTGTAAGACAGGCAAACATACAAATCCATGAAGCGTGCAACTGGGCTGGTCCTGGAGCCAGTGCAGAAGTCAGGAAAATATTTATATAGAATGACCATTTGAGAAAAAAAAAAAAGCCAATCTTTACTGACCTCTCCACGTTTAAAAGTTAAACTTTATAGCAAAAATAAACACAATTACAGTTTCAAGGGCATAGGTTTGGGCTTATCAAACACCAAGGAAAAAAACAAAAGTATTAATGACAAAACATGGATTTGTATTTGCAAAGGTGGGTGACAACGTAACCTCGTCTACCTAAATCTGAAATATTATTCTGCTGTAGGCCTGGAGGCCCAGCATGTCCTCCATCAACCTGCTCTACCACATCTGAGATGGGTTTCTGAGTATTCTTCCAAGTATTTATGGTGGACTAAAACTATCTGAACCTCACCTGAAGCCCTGATGCGTTGGTTTCGTCAGAACTGGCTACTGGGTAGAGAAAAGCTCCAAGACTTACAAAACTGGGGGTGATTTGGAGCTGCCATGGCAACAAATCACCTCAAAAGAAAACTTTACTGTGTACAAATCTCTCCTCTCTCAATGTCACAGTATTTACACAGTCTTAAACCTGAATGTCTTTGCCCTTATATGTTTTTATTATTTTATTCACCTCAGTAGCTAAACCAGTTCCCACTGGCCATTAAGGCTAGGCCATTGTTTCAATACCAAAACTAACCCTAAAAGTTTTCAACACCTGAACGATACCGTTTTCAATATTATTAAAATTTCAGCATACAGAAAGTTATTTTAGATATTAACGGTGGAAGAGCTGGGCAATCAATCAAGGCAGTCATTCAGAACTGATAACAACATAAATTTAAACATGTTCATTATTTCAAAAAATAATGCTAAATAATTGCTCAGTTTTACCAATCAAGGTAAAATGTAAAAAAAAAAAAAAAAAAAGGGATTTGAAGTCATGTGTCATGTGACCATAATGTGTCTTTATGGGAAAAAAAACTAAATTACTTTGGAGTAGTTTCAATCGCTTATTAACTAGTTTAACTAGTAAACCAGTAATCAGTGGACAGATGTCAAATCTTTCAGTTTTTCCAAGTTCAGTTCCTGAAAGTTCACCTCACTCCAGAAGAGAAGAATTCTCAAAAATATCCCGCTCTATTGGACGGTAGAGGAACTGCAACGAAACCTCGTTCCTCAACGAGGCTCGGACGCTGCTGGTGGCTGCGGTGGCGCGTTCTGCCCAGCTGCTAGGTTAGTTTGTTCTGCTCATTTTCCCGTTTTGGATCGACCTTCAGGGAGCCTACAGCGTTTTCTCAGTGACATTCATACAGCAGCAGTGTCTGGCTTAGGTTGGTTGTCCAGGACGAGAAAAAAAAAAAAAGAAAAAAAAAAAAAAGGTGCTGGCTTAAAAGAAAGTAGCCGTTTATAAGATATCAGTTTGTGCTACTGGAGCCTTTCTGAGGAACTTTCAAAGCGAGCGTCCGTTAAGCGCCTTGTGTGGTCCCTGGACTAGAAAGGTGCTACATATTTAAGAATGTTGCTGTTGTTGCTGGTATTGACAAAAAAAGTGGAATAACTGGTGAGGAGCAGCCAGGAGAACGTTGAGCCACTGGTTTTACATCAAAACATCCCAATTTAGCAAAGGTTTGTTATCACAAAAAAGGCTGCTAATTTTTCATCTAAACTTGTGATTTTTGTAAACTGTACTTTATTTAAAAAAAAAAGAAAAAAGAAGAAGTGATTTTAGGACAAAAAATTTAAATTATAGAAACATTTTGTTTCAGTTTTAAGACGTGTAATTTTATGTTGTAAAACGTTGATATTTTCCTACAAATATTTTTTTACTTTAAGTGAGACATATTTGTGACATTTGAGTGAAGGATAAAAAGTCTTGCTTGCTCGAAAAAAAACAAAACTTATTTTCTTTATCTAGATCTTCTAGAGAATTTGTAATTTCACAACAAAATTAACTTTTAATTAGATTTTCCAAGGAAAGAAATAGATAAATACAATGAATGGAAAAAAAGATTTCTTTTTTAATCTCAAAACCAGGTTTCAAACTTATGATAAAAGTTGCAAACGTTCTGAAATTTGAGATTTTACAACAAAAATATACTGTTTTATTTTTTGTTTTGTTTTTTTATGGCCGAGTCCAGGAACTTGAAGAACTCTGACAACATTGGTGGTTGAGAAAGAACAACTGTCCCTTTAACAGTCACCATGATGATGATGTGGCCCAGGATGAAAAAGAGTTTGACACCTCTGATTTCATGGAAGGAGGCACCAACCACTGTCATAATCTCTTGAATAAATGATTTTAATCTCAAAAGTAAACAATTCCACTAAACGCTCTTGTTCTCTGTGTCAGGATTGGCTGGCCAACGCATCCTCCTGACCAGCTTTGGTCTGCACCAACTGGTCTGACAAGTCTTGGCCTTTAATGTACACAGCATTTGCTGAACAGCTGCAGGCAGCTCCTCATTCCTATACTCCTCCACTTACAACAAACTACCATTCTGACATATAACAAACTCAGAAAACACCTCTTAAAGCCTGAAATCTAAATCCTTCCAGTCCAAGCACAAGCTGCTCAGCATTTGTTATTCATTATATCCACAGAGCTCAGGAGGACAGAGAAGTTGATACACAGTAAAACTCACAAATAATTCACCAGATAGCGTCCGGCGCTCATCTGCAGCCCAGCTCTGCTCTCAAATATCCTCCCAGAGATCAAGCAGGCTGGCGGCAGAGCAAACACTGGTGCGAGTTAATGTTTGCGTAAACACGGTATGAGCAGGAAAACTGGAACAGCTGAAGCAGCAGACTGTGTGGCTACACCACGTGAACCAGCAGTCGGGTTACAGTTTTACAGAGGAATAAGTGGGAGATAACCTTGACTCTGATTTAAAACGGGTTCAAATCCTTGCCTCCATGATTTTTTTAATATATATCTCTGCAGTTACAAAAAACAAAACAAAAAAAACCACCAAACAAACTGAAAGGACAGAGCTCAAAATGGCAACCGGATTTTCAGGTTCAGTAAAAGGATCCATCAGCAGCATTTCAACACTTTTTTTTCCCCTTTATTAGTTCACATAGATGATATTTTACTGTTCAAATGTGAAACTTTTGAGTGTACATAAAAGTCTGAATAAAGCTTTAATAAAAACATTCACATTTGTTATATTACTAGAAATGTGTTATTAACCATATGTATGTATGTGTATTTATATATATACATACACATATACACATATGTAGACAAATAAAATAACCTGTAAACCTAATGTTTCCCATAACAGGCTGAATTCATTGTACGATTTTTGCAGTAATATTCTACCCACTTTGCACTGCTGGATCGATCATAAATACGCATTTATCAGGGGAAGTTTGAACCTCTGACATCAACATATAAAGCTCTGAGTCATTCAGCATTCAATGAGCTACTAGATCTCAGCTGCTTCCCACCTCCTCCGCAGTTGATTGACATGGCGCTGATTTGACACTCATTTCAGAATTAAAACCGCAAAATGAAAAAGCACAACTGAGAAAGATGGTTTGAAAACTTTGATGGTTTTAGAACTGACACAAGAAAAGAAGAGTAACTGACTAAGATGATTGAATTCTCAGTTGCAGAACTTAATTTCTTAAGTTACAAATTCTGGATTCTGGTTCTCAGATGCTGGATTTTGATTCACAATACATCAGGCTCTAAGCTTGATGCCATACTCGCCCTTCCAAGGCTGTAGACCTGGAAAACCCTGAAATGTAAAACCACTAACCACTAAAACCTCAGATATTCAACATTCTGGTTATTTTTCTGTCAACGCTACATTTATGAAACGGGCAAGTTACCAAGCTGTCCGAACTGGAATACACATCAGTATCAGTCCAACTGTGGAGCTGCATCCAGTAACATCAGTAACTGCCATCATCAGAGACCTGAAGTCAGACCTGCCCAAAACACTCCTGAAAAGAAAAACAACGGCCCAACTCCACCTCTGAGAGGAACTCAGATCATATCCTGACACATTTTAAGCAATATCACCATATCAATATCAAGTTTCCACTCAAATCTATAATCTTCAGAGTTCAGCATGAAGACTAGAAGCACTGAAACAAAAAAAGGATAAAAATAAATAAAAGTTAAAAAGTTAAAAAAAAATACAGTAAAAAAGAAAGAAAAGAAGAAAAAGAAAACTGTTAACAAAAACAAAGTTGTTTTTTTAAAGGAATGTAAACAAGGCTAATTTTATCTTTAAAAAATGTTTAAAAAATAAAGCAAACTAAAAATGCTTTTTTTTTATTTTAAAAAGTGAAAAAATAAAAAGGTCATTTAAAAAAAATGGAAACTAAATATTATGACTGACGCTGAGCGGTGACTGGAAGAGGGTGCAGTTATGCGACAAGAACTGGCTCCATGGGACCCAGGAGAGAAGAGAAAAGCTGCCAGGATGTGCGACGAGGAGAGGCTCATTCCACTCTCCCTCTGCTTCCAACCAGTCACACTCTGATCCTGATTCTGACTGGGATGTAAATACAATAATGCTGTAAACCATAGAATTTGTAGGGGTGGGCCACCGTTTATTGTTATTCCAGTTTTCTCCTGTTTTTCTTTCGTCAGGAAGGTCAATCTTTGTCTTTTTGTTTGTTTGTTTTTTTGAGTTTGAATATCAAAGGTAGTTCTGTTTTAACTCTTAAATTGTCTGTTGCCATGCACCTGTGTTAGAAAATAGGACACTTTCTAACTAAATGGCTACTGGCTGCTTGAGAGTTGGGGGAGATGGGGGGCCTTCTACATGTTATGTCTTTTGTGACTAGACATGTGGTGTAACGGTGACAAAAATAAAAAAAGGTAAAGAAAAGTTTTTAAAAAAAATGTAAAAACAAAGTTGTTTTTTTTTCCTTTCAAAAAAAGGGAATGTAACAGACAAAATTTAAAAAGTATAAAAATCATCTTTTTTCTTTTTTTTTAAAGGAATATGACTGAGACACACCAATCAATATAATATTTACATCATCGCTACTGTAACCATAAACACCCACATCAATCCAAGGTGCGTCCTGTTTGTAATAAGACTAGATTTCCAACACTTATTCTTACATATTCTGTTTGTTTTCTGATTAATGCAATTAAACTCACCTTAAGAGTTCAGAAGATTACATACACCACCAATCCTTAACATCAGAAAACAGTTTATATCAAAAAATTATTTACAACCCCAATTCGCCTAAAAAGTTGGGACACTGAGTAAAATGTAGCAGAATGCAATAATCTTTTAACCACATTTCATTCCCACAAATGCGGAGTGCTCACAGAAGTAAAAATTTAACACTGTAAGAAAAACAGGGTAACAAAAGGCTGGAAAAGTAAGTGGCACTAAAACGAAATGCCAAGTGGAACATCTTGCAACTAATGTAGTTAATTGTCTACAGGTCAGTGACACAGATGAGTGTTAGTTAAAAGATTGTGTTAGTAAAGCAATGGTAAAGAAGGTTCACCAATCTGAAAAACTGCATCTGGAAATTGTGAATGCTCCTCACTGTAATAACGTAGTGCCACTAAATATCTCATCATCTGTGATACAAAGCCAGAAATCAACACTAAACGCCTAAATCACCTCATGGGCTCAGGAACACTTCATCCTATACACAGATGCAGGTCAACGTGCCATCATGTAAGTGATGTGTGAACCTGATCGAGTGAAGATACCATGAAACATATGTTCCAGTCGTTTTGAGATATTTCAGAAAGACCCAGAGAGCCTGGATCCACCATAAACAGATTCTTAGTGGTGGAGTCCAGGTCCTGAAGTTGTTCAGACCTTTCATTAAGTCAAAACATTTGGCACATTATGGACACAAAATATACAACAAGACGACCCAGAACTGTTGAGCAGCTGAAACCCACCATCAGACAGGAACTATTAGTCTCCTAAAACTCCAAAAACTGGTCACATCTATCCCCAGACGTTTATGGACTGCTAAAAGAAGTGATGATACACAGAGGTAACTGTTGCCCTGTAACAACTTGGAGACATATTGCTGCCATCAAATATGATGATATATTTCCTCATTGGTCCTTTGCTCTGTTGTGAAAGAAATTTGGGTTTGACATTTGCCAATTATTGCATTCTGGTGTGGAATTAGGGATTAACAAAAATATTACTGAAATGAATCGAGTTACAAGGTCAAGTATCAACATGCAGAAAGTACAGGTATGTAATGTGAACAAAATACGCCCTGTATACGCAATCAGTTTATGTTTTTAGTTCTGGTGAAGACTTTTCACTGTAGCCCCGAAGCAATGACAATCACAATCAACAAGAGTTTAGAAACTTTATGAAATCCCATTTGTTTGCGATAAGATCCCGGTTAGCTCATTAAGAACTCTCCTCAAGTAAACAGCCGATGCACAACAGTGAGGAGAACAATCATCCTTTGTGCCGGGTCCATTCTGCAGAGCTGGCATCACTCAATGAAGTGCTGAGCTGCAGTTTGCGGGAGACACAGGGCTGCATGGATCTTGGTAAACCAGTCAATAGGGCAGGGACCTGATTATATAACTGATACAGCTTGAAAAAACAACAACACAGAGGCAACCCGCTAAATTCATGTATATCCGTTCCATCCCGACCCATCAACTGCATTTACAGTTCATTTCCAACACCACAACTTAAGTTTTCACCCAAAAAGAACCTTCCGTGCTAAGCTACACTGTTCAGGTGTTTGTTTTCCCACCATCTGAATCTGCTGGAAATCCGTTTGCCCTCCTCCTGACCTCCTTTGCTCCATAAGAGGGCTGCAGCTCCTGTCAAATGCAACAATCCGCCACTATCTACATACAAATACCACGACTGACCTGATTACAGAGCTGCCTATCTAGAGCAAATACAATAAAGCCGCAGCCCCTTTTGTCTTCCAAGCTTTCCAGGACTCTGAACTGGCCCTACAGGGCTGGTTTCAGCTCCTATGGAGCTCTAAACACCTCCTGGCTGCTTGTCAGGGCTCGTCACAAGTATGCAGCGGAACAATAGCGTCCACCTGAAGCCTCTTCCGCGTCTTTGAAGCGCGTTTAAAGGACTGGACACGTCACACACTGGTCTCCCCGGAGCCCCAAATGCAATTAATTAGGTTTATGAACCATTTTAGCGTACACTTAGAACATGATCAAGCTAAATGGAGGCCATAGAAGCTCATTAAAGTGATTTACAGTCACTTAGCGCGTCCGTTACGTCACACAGGTACCTCAGGGGGGAAAAAAAAGTTTGAATACAGTCAAAAAAAAAACTGTTTCCAGTCTTAATCTCACTATTGTGAACAACCAAAACTGTTCATAACTTTTTGATGTTGTTGTTTGTGAGCGTCCCAGAGAAACTTGACAAAAGAAACGATGATTATAATCCTGAAGTTAAATCAGACAGCAACAGGTGTAGCATTAGCTCCGCCGGCTAATGACAGGGGCTCATACCTGTCAGGTAAGAGCTTCACTAAAAACACCCACGGGTAGTGTCCGTGTCGTGAAAAAGCTACCCACCTCTGCAGCAGGCGGTCAGCTCCCGTGGAAGTGTAACCCGAGGACAGTAGACGTTTTTCCGCCAGCTCTCCGTTCACTTCTGACACTTGTTGTCCATCACAGGGCAGAGCGCGAGACGGAACTAGCTCCTTAAAAAAACAGCTTTTTTTTTTTTTTTAAACCAAAGCTGGCCGCAAAAGTAACTCTGAGACGAGGAACGCATTCAGCAAGCAAATATCCTCAGAATGTTGTAGAGAGTGGTTAAAAGAGGGATTTAAAACTTATTTGTCAGGACTTTACGTTTAAAGGTGTTGCATGTTAACGCTGTGGGAGGATTAATATACGCGCATGCGCACTCTTACCAAGGACTATGCTGGGGGGAGGGGGGTGTCTCTCACAGCAACCACGTGACTAACTGGAGCAAAATAAATAAATAAGCCCTCAGATTTGGTCATACAGACAAACTGTAAACTGTTCACATTACATTACACTTTAAAGTTATCTTAGTTGTGTGAATTTAGATCATAAGAGTATTTCAAGAGTATCTTTGTTAGAAGAACTGAATTAATCCTCATAGTACTGAATAATTCTGGTAATTATACTGTTTTACTATAAATTGAGAGTAAATAAACTGAAAAGTAAATGTGTAATCAAATAGTGATGCAGAGAGACTTGAATCTTGTTTTAAACATCTGGAGATAACCATGAAGACACTGGAGGGTCGTGTGTGTTGCCTGGCAACAGACAGAGTTGATTTAATCTCATGTCAAAATCAGTGTCCGCGGGCCAAATCTGGCCACTTCATACATGACCACGGAGGTTAATTAAATGCTTATAAAGACAATCATAAACTTCTCACTAGAATGTTTCTGAGGAAATTTCAATTTGACTGATTTAATACTGACATCAAAAAGTAAAATAACTGAGGTGGAGAGCAGCTGATTTATGTCAGAAAGTCAGGATTTAACAAATGTTTGCAAAAAATTTTTAAGAACATCTTTTAAACAAAACATGGCTTATTTTTTAAAACACTGGTGAATTTTGTAAAATGTAATTTTTTGTATAATAAAAAATATGAATAAAATAAGTGTGTGAAATTATTGCA